>CABHPR010134797.1:18111-34323 GCA_902168415.1 Peromyscus melanophrys
CTCTCTCTCTCTCTCTCTCTCTCTCTCTCTCTCTCTCTCTGCATTGTCTTCCTCACCCGCTACTTGCCTCATCCTTCCAGTTTCAGGCCCTATCTACCCTTCCCAGGAAGATCCATGCATGGATCATGTCCTCTGTACCTATCCTTTCTGGGTCTGTGTATCATAGATTGATTATCATTTATTTAACAGCTAATATCCATTTAGAAGTGAATACATACCATATTTGTCTTTTTGACTCTGGGTTACCTTACCCAGGATGATTTTTTTCTAGTTCCATTCATCTGCCTGTAAATTTCATAATGTCATTTTTTGATGGCTTAGAAATATCCCGTTATGAAAATTTACCACATTTTCTCTATCCATTCTTAGGTAGAGGGACCTAGGTTGTTTATAGTTTCTACGTATTATGAATAAAGCAGCAATGAATGTAGTTGAGCCAGTGTCTTTGTGGTAGGATGGAATGTCCTTTGGGTATATGCCCAAGAGTGGTATAGCTGTCTCTGGAGGTAGATCTAGTCCCAATTTTCTGAGAAACCACCATATTGATGTCTACAGTGGCTGTACAAGTTTGCACTACTACCAGCAATGTTCCACATCATTGCCAGCATGAGCTGGCACTTGTATTATTGATCTTAGCCATTCTGACAGGTGTAAGATAGAATCTCAAAGTAGTTTTGATTTGCTGACTCAGGATGCAAAACATTTCTTTCAGTGTTTCTCAGCCATTTGTGGTTCTTCTATTGAGAACTACCTGGGTATGTATATGTATCCCATTTTTAAATTGTATTATTTTGTTGTTTTACACATAATTTCTTGAGTTCTTTATATATTGTTGAAATCAGTCTTTTGTCTGATGTAGGGTGGGTTTTCCTGTTCTGTAGGCTGCCTCCTTGTCAAATTGACAGTATCCTTTGCCTTACAGAAGCTTTTCAGTTTTATGAGGTCGCATTTATTAATCATTAATCTCAGTGCCTGTATTATCAGTGTTCTGTTCTGGAAGTTGTTTCCTGTTAATTAAATGTTAACAGCATTAAAAGCTGTTCCCCACATCCTCTTCTATCAGGTTCAGTGTATCTGGATTTACATAGAAGTCTTTGATCTATTTGGACTTGAGTTTCGTGTAGGGTGATACATTTGGATCTATTTCAATTATTCTGTGTGCAGATATCCGGTTTGATCAGCACCATTAGTTGAAGATGCTATTTTCCCTCTAATGTTCACTTCTGGTTCTTTATCAAAAATCAGGTGTCCAGAGGTGTGTGAATTTATCTTTGGGTCTTCAGTTTGATTCCATTGAGCAATGTGTCTGTCTATATGCCATTACTATACGGTTTCTATTACTATAGCTCTGTAGTACAACTTAAAATCAGGGATGGTTATACTTCCGGAAGTTATTTTTTTGCTCAATAATGTTTTAGATATCCTGAGCTTTTTTACTTGTTTGTCCAAATGAAGTTGAGAATTGTCCTTTCAAGGTCTGTAAAGAATTGTGTTGTAGTTTTGATAGGGATTGCATTGAATCTGTAGATTGCTTTTGGTAGTGTCAATGTTTCTATTATATTAATCCTACTCATCCATGTAGCAGGATATTCATTCACACTGTGAATGCCAAGTTTCACTTGCATTAATTAAATAAAATCAGCCTTGGGTCAGGAGAGGTCCCATGGTTCTCATAGACCCAAGGGGGGTGGATCCAGCCTCCAGAGCTATGTGCTAAGCAGAGCCATAGAAGGAGCCTACAGATGCACAGAAGGGCTTTGTACCATTTTCTTGGATTCATGATATCCAGACATCACAGTTTATGATCATTGCCTGTGACTATCATTTCCTGTCTGGTTGTCTGTGGCAGGTAGCCTTGTCATTTAAAGTTTGTCTCATGCAGTCAAAGAGCCACACAAAAAGCCAAGTCTAGACTGAGAACACCTCTGAAAAGGTACAGTGTGCTTGAAAATGTGCTTAGATGCTAAAGAAAAAAAAAGAAAATAGGTATAGACAGTCATAAAAAATAGTCTTAAAAATTAAAGTAAAATCTTTAAAGAAAGAGTAATATAAAAAGAAAAATATGGATGGGAAATACACCAGGTATCTGGATCCTATATAATACTTTATTAACTTTAAAATTTTAAATGCTAATGAGCAAAGAACAACAACTGTTGATACTGGATTGTAGAAAAAACTGCTAAATTAAACCATCCTCTATATTTTAAGAATGTCTTAACTTCAGAATTGAAGTCAGGAAATATGATGTATTGGGGGAGAGGATATACCTTTAACATACCAAAAAGTTATGATTTCCTTCAAAATTAATAAAGATAAAATTTGACTAGGAGAGACCTCCTAAAAATCTTGACTACAGACATGAAGGAAGAAACCAAGAAAAACTACAACACAGGTGATGTATGTGTTGGTCTCTTTGCATGAGAACAGCTCTGAGATTGAATGAGACATGATCAATCTTGTTGGTTATAGAGTCCTTCTGACTCATATGAGTTGAGATTTATATTAAAGTGTGGTTATGCATAACTCAAACATAGAAGATAAAATCATCTTTAGTTGACTTGTGCACAACATACATTCCATACTTGTGTTATGCTGATATGTATGTTACCTTTCGAAGTTTGTATTTTTTTCAGAACAAAAGCACCAGATGCCAATGAAAATAAGTAGCCCAGGTAATCTAGCCTCTCAGAATGCCTCCACTGCAGTTTCCTCAAAAATCTGCATCCAGAACATCTTCAAAACTGCTAGCTATGTCCACCCTCAGCTACTCCAGCCAGGACTTTAGATAAACTCTGCCTTTCCCATCACACAGAGACTAGAAAAGAAATGATACAGCTAGCTCTCCTATAACTTGACCATTATTACAATTTTCTCAAAGTCATCTAAAGATGCTTTCACCCCCAGACAAAAGCAAGTAATTTTAAGAACATGATTTTCACATTCCCAAGAGGTGGGGTAGGTGGATTTTGGTCTTTCGGTGGGTTATAGATATCTGTCATTTATTAATTGCAAATTGTTATTGGTCATGGTCAGGAAGGAAACTAAACAAAGGAGGTTAGATTAAGGGCTTTCTTTCTTTTTCTTTTCTATATCCTTCTTTCTCTCCTATCTAGTGAAAAAAAGGTGCAGCCAGATGTTTCCTCTGGTCCAGCCCGCCCCAGGTTCCACAGCCACTTATAAAATAATCACTCAGAGGCTTAATATTATTTACAAACTGTATGGCCTATGGCTAATAATTCTTGCTAGCTAGCTCTTTCATCTTAAATTAACCCATTTCTATTAATCTATGTATTGCCACATGGCTGTGACATTACCAGTCTGCTGGCATCTTGCTTCTCCTTGGGTGATGACTGGCAACCCTCCAGACTCTGCTTTTTTCTTTCCTGTCTCTCTTCTTGGATTTCCCACCTCTAAGCTGCCTTGCCATAGATCAAAGCAGCTTATTTATTAACGAATGATAACAACATACATTCACAGCTTATAGAAAAATATCCTCCAATACTTTCTCTCTTCTAGCTAATCAAAAAGGAAGATTTTTAACTTTAACATAGTGAAATTATATATAATAGAACAGTTATCAAGCAGGAATTACATTTATAATATCTAGTCTATTTTTATTTGGCAAAATTAAAGAAAATAGTCTACCTATCCTATATTTGTGAGTCTAAGGTTTCATATCTAATTTATTTTTTACCATAACCAAGGAAAATTAAAACTATCTAGTCTTCACTATATCAAAGACCTCAGAAGGATACAGGAAGTGCTTTATAATCAGCATCCAAAATTCTGGAAATGACGAGACAGCTGGTTGCCTAGACAGTCACCCAAAATTCCTCTGTAACATTGGGGCATCCATCTTCAGCCTATAGGCCTAGAGTCTCTCATCCACTTCTCCCTGTGTCCTGCAGAATATCTGGCAGTCTCCTCTGTGAAGCAGGAAACTGAAGGACTATCTTGCCTTGTTTTGGCAAAATTCAGTGGTCATTTTTTATAGGTCTTGCATGTCCAGTTGATAAAAATTTTGTCAAGCAGTCCAGGCAAGAATAGTTTCTTGCCCAAATGGCTAACTTTTGCCATAAGGAAAGCAAACTCCATATGGAGTTTCTTCAAGCCCATCATCTTCTTTGAAGTAAATCAGTGCTGTAAGGAACAGATGTGTCTCATTGTCTAGAAAGCCTTAGTTTTTAAAACATTTTAAATGCCATATTCTGTGGGTCTTTGAAGTGTTTGAAGATTACCTACCTAATTGAAATATATCTGTATACCTACATAACTTAACATGACTATAAGTGTAATTACCATAGATGACTAAATATTAATCTATATTTCTTGATTATACATTACAATTTTAAATGAGTTGCATAAACATAATACCTTAAACAAGAGTAGAAATATACATACAGTATAACAAAATTAACTGTAAGTTTGTATCAATAAACTAAAATTTATAGCATTTTAAACAAGTTGTTGCTCTGTAGTAGTCTGTGAGGATGGATCATCTCAGCCGGTTGCTTTGAACTGATTTTGGAACTTGGATCATCTGGGCCATGGTATCATTGGAGACCCTTCAGGGGGTCTTGGCTGATCAACACGTATTAGCCTGGAAGCAATCTACAGGTTCTCATCTTCTGTGGAAACAAAAGCAGAACCTCTTTTCCAAAGCAATGCATCTTTAGACACAAATTTTGAAGTCAAGATACTATATATATATATATATATATATATATAGATAGATAGATAGATAGATAGATAGATATACATATATATATTTAATTCAGCAGCCTTTACAATCAAATGTCTTACTGCAGTTAAAAATCCCAAAGACAGTATAATCTAGACTCTGTATGTGATTTCCATCTTTACATGGCTTATTTTTTATATCACTTTTACTATCTCTTTAAAGACTTTATTTTTTTAAATTATCTATTTCTTTATATAAATGTCTATCTTGCTTTTCCTCTTTCTTCTAAGCCTATGTACATTTTTACACACAATGTAAACCATTTGGAGGTTTATTCCATCTGAATCTGTCTTCTGTGTATCTATAATCCTTTTCTGATCATTGCAAACTGCAGCGTGACTAAAATTGAAGCTGCAGCCCTGGCTGCTGACTCCACCTACTTCAGATTCCCAATATGGCAGTGGTACGCAGGAGAGTCATGCTTACCCCCACAACTCTGGGGTCCATGCTACCACCAGGCAGCATGCAGCTGGTCCATGAACACTTTTTGTCTGTATGAGTAAAGGCAAATTTACCGTGCAACATGCTGCACAGCTTGGAGACACCTCTGTGTACCAAGGCAGGAATCTGTGAACTGTAAACTGACCATACTGTAGCTCATGCCATGACATCTCTGTATCACAGCATGCCCGAGAGACACATCTAGGAAGCTGTTTTTAGCTCCATTTTAGATTTTTTTTTTAAGCTTTCTCAAGTTTTGGTGGAAATTCTTGTTACCACATCTGGGCACCAAATGTAGCTGGAAGTTTCTTCTGTTCCTGCCTGGCCCTGTGGTCCTACAACTGTTTATAAAATCATCACTTAGAAGCCTAATATTATTTGCAAACTGTATGGCCTATGGCTAATAATTCTTGCTAGCTAGCTCTTTCATCTTAAATTAACCCATTTCTATTAATATATGTATTGTCACATGGCCATGCTGTTACCAGTCTGCTGCATCTTGCTTCTCCTTGGGTGCTGGCTGACATCTCTCCAGACTCTGCCTTTTTCTTTCCTGTCTCTCTCCTTGGATTTTTCACCTCTAAGCTGCCTTACCATAGGCCAAAGCAGCTTATTTATTAACCAATGGGAACAACAAAAATTCACAGCTTATAGAAAGACATTCCCTAGTAAAAAGAAGGGGGAATTTATGATTGATAGGATAAAAGGATAGATTGTTGAATCTATTTTTAAACTAAAAAGCAACTACTAGTCTCAAATATTTTCCATTGGTATGGATTTTTGTATATTGATACAAATTTAAGGTTATTTTTGTTATACTATATATATGCTTCTACTCTTGTTTAAGGCATTATATCTATGAAGCTCTTTTAAAAATATAATGTTCTAATCCTTAAAAGCTATTGTTGCAAACTGTTTAGAATAATTAAGAAATATAGGTTAGTAGTTAGTTATCTATGACAATCAAACTTGTAGTAAGGTTTAGATGTAGACAGAAATAAGCTTTATTTAGCCTCATGTAATTTAGATAGGTAGGTGGTCTTCAAACACTTCAGAGATCCTCAGAATATGACATTTAAGATTTTTTAATAGCATAGGCTTTTCATGACAGTGAGATTTTTTTCTCTATTGGTTCTATTTCCATTTTCTAGTCTTAAACAGTTTCATTTCTTTTCTTTAAGGGATTTATTCATTCCTTCAATTGCTTGTTTAAGAATTTTTGAAGAAATATTTTCTTGTGTATGTAATGCTATACTATATTTTATATGGAAGAAAGATATAAAAATGCTGACTAAAATATTTCTTTTCTCATAAAGTTGGGAACAAAGGAGAAAGACTTTGAATATTGGTATTTACTACTGATGATTGTAAGGAAGGTTTTAAAAAATAAGTGTTGTCTAGTCCTGAATTTCTCACATTCATTATAATGTACGAAAACTTAGTAAATAATATTTATTCATATGGTATTTTATTTATATATAGATGAATCATTTTTAAAGTTAGAGGATGAAGAAGTGGAGATAGTCTCTGTCTTCTGGTGAACTCACAAATAGAGTAAGAATTGTCTGTACAGTTTATCTTTTCATGTTTGAGATAAAGTCTCACTATATAGCTCAAACTGTCCTTTAACTAATGAACTTCCTGCCTCCCAAGTGTTGGGATTACAATTGTGTACCATGCCACATACATTTTTATCATTTATTGAAATTTGTCTGAAGAACAACCCTTATGAATATTCTGAGAGCCAGTATAAATTGTCTTGCTTGTGGAGTGTCTTCAACAAGATTTCAAGCATTGGGAAACTTGAGGAAAGAGAAATCTTCAAAAGAGTATTCTATGTGAGAAACTGCAGCATTGGTAAGTTCTAGCCCATTTCTGGATTCATTCTTATGCATTTTTATTATTAAATTTCTGTCATTTACTTAAGTAATATTTCTTGAATGTATAATATATACCAGACATTCTTCTAGCACCAGAAATGCAAGGGTACTGCGTGAATTGTGTATGGTAATGTGAGACAGAATACACTTAGGGGACTGAGATAAACGTCAATTTGCATCTCTATATGCCATTCCTCAGTCACTCCCCTACATGGTGACACATTTAATTCTTTGAATTCCCCTGAACTATCTTGTTGTCATGATTGACAATATGGGAAAGGGGCTTCCGAATGACAGCAAAAGAACCATCTCCTTCTGGGCCACATGGCTAATATAAAAATATTTGCAATTCAGTGTCAGTGGAACTTTCTGTAGTAGTCCCTGTCTACAAAACGTCACCATGGTACTGATTGGCCTTCCCAGGAAGCAAGGGTAGAATGCATTGTCTTGCCTAAACTTAACAGGAAGCCAAGAATCAAAGAGTAAAACTTCCATCACAGCATGTGATTGCCTTTTTAGGAAAGATGTGTCAGCAGGTGAGTGTACTAGAATGAAAGCTTTTGTGTTAGAGACTCAGGCAACAAATGACACTTGGCACTAATGGTCCATCTTATGGAGACATCTGACCTTCAGAGCCACAGTACATGACAATGAAGGAAGCGAAGAAGCCATCTAACTCATGTGAGGTTTTCAGTTGTGCTTTTTTTTTTTTTTTTTAATCCAGAACAATCTATAGGACATAGGATTCTGGAGCAATTTGAAGGTTAGGATGAGGTGGACACAGACACTATGCTTACTACTATTCATGTAAATGGCAGCCAAATGAAAGGAAAGATAAATTATGGAATGCAAATAAGAATGATAACTCCAAACAGATGGAGTTTGGCTTCATTATTAACCTCCTTATTTCTGTTTATGTGCTCTATCATTTGCCTTGCACTTTGTAGCACTACAGAAACATATAATACAGATTTTAGGATTAAGGTTAAGGATTCCCTCTTTCCCATGTCAGCATAAGTCAGATGCAACTCTGCATCATCTTACTAATTTTGCAATCAAGGCTGAAGAAGCCCTTCGTCTTTGGACTGTGGTAATCACGTGACCGTGCTTAAAGCTGCCACAGATAATATTTTGCATATGATATGGAAATAACTTTAATACATTATTCACTGACCAAAAAAAGTCACAGATAATAGTGTAGGAAATACTATCCTATTGGTTGCTATGTGAGTCTCATAGCAAAATGTAAGGACACATAGCCTTCCTAATGAGAAGAAACACGTAATTAAAGAAATTTGTGAAATCTAAAATCATAACCCCTCCAATCACCATTTTTTTTGCATCTTTACGTTATTATTGAAAACAGAAAATAAGAAAAATAAATACCAGTGTGCTCAAATTAATAAGACAACATTTTTCCTGGAAACTGAAGCCTGTGTTTTAGAAATGTACAAATATGTCTTTATCTTCACTGTCCAGAGGGATGATCTCAGAGTCGTCATGCATGAGCTGTCCAATGACGATCCTTCTACACATTCCAAATGTCCATTTGTGGTCACCACTGTGTACAATGGTGAGAAAGAATGTCCATTTATATGCTTGCCAGTGAAAACAAGGTTCATTGGATTGAGGCTTTCACCACCACAAAGGAGTCAGCGTGATTCATCAAGGAAAGGTTCAGGCTTGTCTTCTCTTCATTGAATCAACATTGGTTATTCTAACCACATGAGATTCAGTATATTGACCTTTAAGAATTAGGAAAAAAATGTATCACCTTGTCCTGTGCATCCAGTAAAGTACTCAAGAGACTATGGGTTTGAACAATATTTTTTTTCAAGATAAAATTTAGCTTTTCATTTGTTAATTCATTTTGGAAATTCTAGAGAATAAAGCCAGGGTCAGTAAGTACTCTATGACTGAGCTATATTCCAGTTGCTTAACTGTTCAAATCTTCAGAAAAGCAAGGATTATACAGAATTGAGTATTATGTGCTCAAACAAACATAGTAAATGAATTTTAAACATACCTTATTAAATGACAAAAATATATTATAAATACACTGGTAGATAAGCAATCTTGTGTTAGAAAACATCTTAAACATTAGAACCATTATTCTAGCTGAGACTATCATGAGGAGCAAATGTCAAGTCTTTGAAAAAATCTCTAATTATTTAGAACATATCTTAAAATTTTGGGCGACTTAGATTTATAATTCTAAAGATTACATACAATTATATAACCACTGTATGACTGCTATTGTATGTGGTTTTATATGTAAATACATTAAATCGTTATGTAAATATGTTTATTCCATTCAGACATGTTAAATTACAATGTCATTAAAATGACTTTCAATCAAAACTCTTTACTTTTTGAAAGTATTTTGCTAATTTCATTACTTATTTAATAAGAAGTATTTGCACTAATTGGAATATTTACTAAAAATTTTCACAAATACTGTCTTGATTTTAAAAGGAACAGATAGCTGTCTTACTACTATTAGACGTTACTCTTTGGTACCCTTATTTTTCTTTCCAGAAAGTTTCACTATCTAAGCTTTCTATATTTTTTAAAATAGATTTATATTTTACTTAATTTTCTGGACTTTTGATATAAAATTACCTATAACATGTAATATACACACACATAAGCACACACACACACATATATACATACACACTTTTATGTATATGTATATATGTATGTATATAAACTTTTGAGACAGGATTCATGTATCCCAGGCTAGAAGATTTGCTATTTGGTCAAGAATGACCTTGAACTTTGATTTTCCTGATCAATCCTTCAGCTTGTCTGCTGCTTTGGAAAGTAAATAGAGGGAGATAGTGCAACATGCAGAAGGAAAGCACTCTGGCTAAGTTAGACCCACTTTGGAGCAAAGGGAATGAGGATTGTATGTTGAGCATACATATTCTGCAGGACACATCCTTCAAATATTTGCCGCAAGGCTGGGGATGTAGCTCAATGATAGGCTCTTGTCTGGTCTGCATGAGGCCTTGGGTTCAAGCTATAGTATTTCAAAAAGAAAAATACTCATTACTTCATTGTATGACTTGCTAAATAATACTTGTGAGCTTCAGTGGAAATCTGTAGTCAATACATGCATTCTGTAAGTATCTAAAATATTGTTAGTAATGTAATAATGTATTTGAAGGTCTTCTTAACAAGATTTTTACATGAATTCTCATACACACAGTTCAAAGATCTTTAATCATAACCTGTATAATTCACTCATTTATGCAATTATTCATTAGTTTATCAATAATAGTGACCTTAAATTCCTAAAATCCCCTGTGAGATGGTGAATTATAATGATAAAGTTTTGAAAGGCCTTTATAAATATCTAAAATATTTTCTCATAATCTTACAAAATCATACCACAAAAATTCTGTTTCTGGAAACATCCTTCCCTCCATACTCCCATTAGGACTTTCTGCTTCAAGCAAAAAGAACCATCCAGACTTATACCCTTGCAATACCTTCTTTCCATGTGCATTTTTGTGGGATATCATTTGGTAGTTCCGCCCAGACTTATACATTAAGAATGAAATTCAGTCGTGAACTAAATTATTTGTGGAGCCATTCTCTTCAGTCAGGTGGTCCAAATGTTCAGAAGCCCTGGCACTTTGGAACAAAACAGTCTTCACATTTTTTTCCCCAGCTCTACTCTTTGCTTTAACTAGAGACTAACGTTTTGGAGGTCAAGAAGCTTCTGGAAAATTTGTAGACTGAAACAATTGGTACAAGTGTTCCACTCACTTTATATTCACCAATGAGATGTGTCAGGGAGGATCCTGCATGTGTCCAGCCTAATGTCACCAATCCCCTGTGGGTTTGCTCTGACAGCTTCCATGTGGGCTCCTAAGAAGGGCTGAAATGCCAGAGGATTGAAACTATGAGGCTTGGGCAGGGCCCAAATCTTCCAGATGTGACTGCTTTCATACTTTTAATGTGAATTCAAGGACCTACCCTCCTCCTTTACACAGATAACAAGTGCCTCATCTCATAATCAGAAAAATATGGTCATTGGAGTAGGGACATCAGCAAACAGCTTTGCCTTCAGGCTCTCTTGGAGGCAGCACACACAAGAAGCTCAAGCTTCATTTTTCTTTGGTCAATTTGAAATGTTAAAGCCATATTGGAGCACATTACTTTTGCGAAGTAAAAGAATTTGACTCCATCTTCTATGTATTTCTCTGTGAGAACCAATTCAATCTCTGATTAAACAAGAATCTTGAGGAAATATGAGGAAGTTACTTTCAAGTGAGTAAATGTTTGTCTGACCGGAACTCCCTCCTTCTATGGCTTCCCTCAAGTCTACAGGCACAGGCTTAGTGGTTGGAGGAAGCGTTTTAAGCAAAATTCTTGTGGTCATTTTTTCCATTTTCAGGCAATGGGTCACTTAGTGTACCTGGAGATTCGCCAGGCCATTTGCTTCTCTCTGCATCATTTAAGTTAATTCTTTATAAGTCACATTTCCTACCCAAGTGGGAAAATAGACAAAATACAAAGAACGAAAAAACAGACCAAATGGAACCAAATTGGGGCAGTTGTTTTAAAACCATTATATTGAATGCAATAAAAGATTTTGTGTAGTGAAGGAAATGATAGAAATATGTACAGACTTTTCTGTACAGTTAAGTACTATTTTCCTCTACACTATATGTTTAAAATTAAAGTAAAAGATGTATTATTAATTAGTAGAAGCAGAACATAAACTATTACCTTCCTTTAATTTAGTGTAACATACTTCAAATATTGGAAAAGTGCTCTAGGTATTCAGTCTTGAAACTCAAATAAATCGTTCTGATTATATAGTTAAAAGGTATATAATGAAATGAATTTACTCTTTCCAAGGCTGTATTCCCATGTTAACTATATTTCCATTAATCAATGCTTAGTGCTTCTCCTAATCAAACACATTTGAAGTATATGATGGACTAACTCCCCTCCATCTCATCACGGTCAGCTTTCTAGCTCAGTGAATCTTAAGTGGGAATAAAAACAAATCAGACACTCCCTAGATGTATGAAGGACAGGACCAGGGAGCCAGCTCAGGTGGAGAAAGGATTTGCTTTCAAGCCAGATGAACTGATTTTTATCCCTGAAGCCTATGTAAAGTGGGAGGAGAGAATTGGCTTCATGAAATTGTCCTTTGATATCCACATGTGCACCATGGATGGCATGCACACACCCAAGTACCCAAGTGACCTCTCTCTCTCTCTCTCTCTCTCTCTCTCTCTCTCTCTTTCACACACACACACACACACACACACACACACACACACACACACACACACCAATGAATTTTTAATGTAGAGGCCACAAGATCTCCATGTTGGAGTTAGGCAAAGATGTTTATTGCCATATTTTTAATGATTTCTAATAATTGTTGAAATACCACTTCAGATGTAACTAAGTAAATTTAAAATGTATATCTATAATTCTATAACTTATCTTCATGATTTTCTTTTTACTGTTAAAATGATGCTTAGGGCTGGAGAGTGTAGTTTCATGGTAATGGATTCACAAGGACCTGGGTTTAATCCCCAGCACTGCACATACAAATAAATAAAAAATTATAGCCGGGAGTTGGTGGCGCACGCCTTTAATCTCAGCACTCAGGAGGCAGAGGCAGGGGGATCTCTGTGAGTTCGAGGCCAGCCTGGGCTACCAAGTGAGCTCCAGGAAAGGCGCAAAGCTACACAGAGAAACCCTGTCTCGAAAAACCAAAAAAAAAAAAAATTATGTCCATAAAGAACTTTCAGTGTCATGGACTGCTACATTCTGCATGGCTTCAGGGACTGACTTACTTGGGTGGCAAGGGAATGAAGAAATCACAAACACAGGGACATACAGAAAAGCTGAGGTTGAGGCTGCAGCCCCTTGGATGCTCAATATGTTCCTTACATACAGTTGAACAAGGAGGCAGGGTTATTACATACTGCTGAACAAGTAGGCAGGATAATTACACACAGATAAACAAGAGGATGGCTAGCTAACCTTGGTAGGTGCAGTCTCTGTAAGGGAGCAGTTCAGGCTGTAAACATCCTCGGGGTGGGGAGCTATAATGGACATTTTCTGCACACACTGTTAACATTTGTACTTGGTCCAAAGGAAGGTATTGGCACTCCTACAGCTCTGAAGCCTTAGAGTCCTTGCAAAGACTGTGCTCTTGGCAAGCAATACACTCATTCAGTACTTCACTCACCCCCTACTGTGTACAAAATGTCCATATTGTAAAATATTATGAATATAATACAAAAAAGATATAAGGGCCAGTGAGATGGCTCAGGATGTAAAGGTTTTTGCTGCCAAGCCTGAGGACTTGTGTTCAATCCCAGGACTCACATGCATTAAGGAATGAATCTATTCTCCAAAGATGTCTTCTGACCTCCATACATTCTCCATGGTTTATAAATCCCCCTCTTCCACAAATACTAAATGGTGTGTGTGTGTGTGTGTGTGTGTGTGTGTGTGTGTGTGTGTGTGTGTGCTGAAATGTTGCAAGTCATTCTCACTAAATACCCACAGAACTCAGAACACAGTGGAGGGGCTCCTTTCTCTTAAGGCAAAGGAATAAAGGAAGTAGGGGAGTCAGGTCAGATATTTTTATATGTTTAGTCTGGTTTCATCTGAATAAAACTCTCAAGTTATAATAAAACTGGAAAAAATGTACCAAAAAAGTAGCACTTCAAGGAACATAACTCAGTCAGTAAAATGCTCGCCTCACGAGCAGGAGGCATACGTTTGACACACCCCCTCCCCAGAATCCACATAAAACCAGTATGTCATATCATAAGTTTGTAAGCCTAGAGCCAGGGAAGTAGAGACAGGAAGAAGCCCCCTGTTGCTAGCCACCCAGCCTGACTAGTTGACTAGTACCAGATCTGAGTCTGTCCCCAAAACAAGGTGGATGACTCCTGAGGAATAACACCCAAGGCTAATCTCTGGCTTCCATACACATGGGCACACATGCTTCTGCATCATCCTGTACCTTCCACATTCAGAAACACACACACACACACACACACACACACACACACACACACACACACAGAGAGAGAGAGAGAGAGAGAGAGAGAGAGAGAGAGAGAGAGAGAGAACAAGAATTCCGTGTTTACTGGAATTATGGATAGGTCCTTGCATTTTTATACTTCTATTCATCTAATTCATCTCCAGTGTGCTTATATTAATAGTGGAATAATATTAAAAGCTGAATCAAAGGAAGACAAGATCACTCAGTGTAGAAGGAGAGCTTATATGTTGTGTCTCCTCACTATCAAGGAATCCGTTCCTCAGTTTGAGTACGAAAGGCTGTTCACATATAACACACACCCTTTAGTTCCTGTCACTTATTGAATTGTTTCCACCACCCCCCTCTATTAGGCCGACCCTTCAAAGTCAAGTAGACACAGCTCGGCTTTCAGCTCAATTTACTTTCATTCCTATAGGCAAAGAGAGTTCTCTCTCACGCTGGAAGGAGGTTTTCAGAAGCCCCTGGGTATCCTCCACGTTCACACACTCTCATCTGAAGCTGCTTTTTAGGCATGGCCTATTCATTGATTGGGGCAGAATACTTAAAGATAGCTTTGTCTCCCTGTTCCTGTTGGTTGGCAGATGCCTCTGAAAGGGACAGAAAAGCCCATCCACTCTTGGACCGTCAACTAGCCATTCATGTATTGAAGTTACTGGAGGCTGATGTAATGATAGCAACCATTCATGTAAGAAGACAAGAGAACTCTGTATGTAATACAGAAGACTGGGGTGATTTTTAACTAGCCATTCCACAGAGAGAAAAGATGCCACAGGGCTCTGATTGGCTGCTTTTGATGGATTTTGAAGGGGCTATGAGGTGATCTGAGCCGGTGTAATACTTTTAGAGGGTGAGTTTCTTTTCTCTTTTCATCTGGCAAGTAAAATTCCAACTTTCAAATATCTTGGTCTTGGGATTAAGTAGTATGTAGATGATTTTAGAGATAAACAATGTTAAAATTTAACAACCTGATAAAATACATCATGGGACATTTTAAATCCTTGAGGTTAACACCTCCAATCATTTTGTCTTCCATATAGAACTAAACATATTTATTAAAGAACTGGTTACTGGCAAATATGTGTACACTGGGCACTGTTTTGTGATCCAGGATTACCATTATAATGAGCTTGATTATTCTAGAAATTTAGATCTTGATGAGATAATGGTGGGTTTAGAGCCTGTGGTCTTCAGGATTTAAGATTCAAGATATAAGTGTGTTTGGAAGCTCATCCTTAAAGATTCACAATGAGTAGAATTATTATTTAAAAGTTGATTTTTTAAAAGAAAGTTAGAAGCTGGGGAGTTGGCTCAATTGGTTAAGAGCACTGGTTGCTCTTCCAGAGGACCTGGGTTCAATTTCCAACACCCACATGGCAGCTCATAACTGTCTGTAACTCCAGTTCCAGGGGATCTGACACCCTCATATCAATGCACATTTGAAAAAAAAAAGAATATTTGGCATCTGTATACAATCCAAAAGAGTTAGTATGGGAGCCTGGGCTTTCATTAAAACTTTCATGAGTCATATACTTCTGTTTTTTTCCCCCATTTTTTCCCCAGAGTCCCATTTAGCAAATATTTCATCAGCAAAATACAATGTAGACTTGAACGCTTGCTAGTCCATGCATTCAGAATGTGAGCCAATGTCTGAATGTTCTCCAATTAGCACCTATTTGGTAGGTGCTTCTTTCAAATATCAGGACATTTTGACCTGAATTGGTCAGGTATTCTGAAATCTCTATTTGAATATGAGATGACCAGAATTAGGATGCCATTTTCTGAAGCTGGGCAGATGAGGTCTCACTCATTTTCACTTTAATTTCTTCTACTGAGAGTTGATTTTGTTTGAAGCCTAGATGGAAGCAAAGGCATAATGGGCAGACAGCCAGGTGGGTTTAAGAGCCAAACAGTCCCCTCATTTCTTTTAAAATTTCTCTTTGCTTATGTGTGTGTGTGTGTGTGTGTGTGTGTGTGTGTGTGTGTGTGTGTGTGTGTGTGATGTGTATGTACATATGTGTGCATGAATGCATGAATGTGTATTGTCTGGTGTGTGTGTGTGTGTGTGTGTGTGTGTGTGTGTGTGTGTGTGTGTG
>CABHPR010134797.1:34333-45959 GCA_902168415.1 Peromyscus melanophrys
GTGTGTGTGTGTGTGTGTGTGTGTGTGTGTGTGTGTGTGTGTGTGTGCAATGCAAGGCCACAATGTAAGAGTACAGGTCAGAGGACAATTAGCAGGAGTTGGGCTTTCTTTTCACCATGTGGTAGTTGAGGAGTGAATTTGAGTTGCCGAGCTAATGAAAGAAATAGAGAGATCTTTTCTTCCCCTTCGGGAAAGATCTAGTATCCAGTCTTCTAATGATTTTTCTAGAATCTGCTGTGTCACATATGGGCCAGGACTCTTAGGACAGCGTCAAAGTGAGGAGATATTCAGATGTAGAGAAGTCCTTCAATGACTAGACTTTATACTTTTCAGATAAAAGTAAAGAAGATATTTACTCTAGGGAAAATAAGTTTCTAGAGGGAAGGAGGTAAGAGTAGCAAGAAAATATGTCTCAGAGTAGTTAGTTCAAAGGAGTTTAGCATTGGTCAATTACTGTTATTTCATATAAAATTATTGTGGCCACACTAGCAAATATGTGATAGAGTTGGGGTTGTTAAAAGGGCTAGGAAAAATAGTAAATATCTGTCCCTCTATTATTCAGACAGCCACATAGTCTATTTCTTTGGTGTCTCTGGTGTCTTCAGTTTAACTATTTTCCAGTGTGAGAATCAATCACAAATAAGACAGGTGTTATCAACATGGAGTTTTGACATTTCAGCCTCATTTGGAAGTTGCTATCCTTTAGGACTTGTCTATTTTTTTGTGTGTCTGCCCCCTAGTATCTTGTGGTTATTCATACTCTAAACACAAATGAAGAAGAGCTGGCATGGAGCATGGTGGGGTAATTTTTGTACTGTATCAGCCAAATCAATAACCTTGAGCATCTGTCTACTTTCCATCTTAATTCATGTCTGTCTCTAGCTCTTCCTAAAACAAAAGCATGTCTTAAACTTTAAGTGCTCTCTGTGTTCTTAGCATCCAAACTTGAACCTTATCTCTGTAACGATGGGTGATAGGAATTAGGTTTGCATGAAAAAAGATGTCCTAACTTGATATGTGCATGAGATGGAAGAATTAACTCCTCACTCCCCCAAATCAAATGACTAAAATCTAATCTCTTGAAACCATGTATGTCTTATATCATATAGTGAAAGTTATTACAGATGTAATTAAGGTTACGAACCGAAAATAGGGAAATTATCCTGGTTGGCTTAATATCATAACATTTAAACCAAAACATAGTATGAATCAGGAAGATGTGGCAGAAGGGGGATGTAAAAGATAAACAGTAGAAAGAGAACCCGGAGTGATTCCAGGTGTGGGGAGGATTGGGGCATTTGTGCTGGCTTTGAGACATAGGAACCCGTAGGCGAGAACTGAGGAGAGGACAAAGAGAAAGCTATGGGCACTAAAATGACTGGACCACAAAACAACCAGCATGGAACTGGAGGCCACAGTTCAATCCCTAGAAGTGATCAGATGCTGTTGGTAATATGTAGGAGCTTAGTAGCAGATTCTTCTCAATATGTTGGCTATCTTAGTCAGCTTTTGGCTGATGTAACAACTGGCTTATCAAACTTGGAAAAAGGGGTATTCGTCTTGGTTAGTAATTTTGGAGTTTAAGTCAATAGTTGGTTTAATTTGTTGCTTTTGAGCCTGTGGCAAGGCAGTTCATCGTGGCAGTGGCCTTTAGTGGAAGAAGCTGCTTACATCACAGTGGCCAGGAAGCTGAGAGGAAGAAAAAGGAGAGACTGGAGCTATAATATTCCCTTCAATTGTACTCTTCCAAACACCTAATTATGGAACCACTGGGCCCCATATCCAATTAATTCTACCTCTTCCCAAGGGCCCCAAAGGCTTCAATCAAGGCTTAAACAAACAGGCCTTTGGGACACACATCGACAGACTGACCCCTTGATTTCAGCCTTGAGAATTCAAAGAGGCAATCCTGGAGTTTTGACCTACACAGCAATGAAATAATAAATGTGTGCTATTTTAAGCACAAATTAGTAGAAAAAAATTGACAGCGACAATGAAGACTTCCTTGGCATATATCTAAATAAAAACAAGAGGTATGAACCAGAAAAAGAGAAAATCATGGCAGTCCAAAGAATGGGTGGCTTTCAAATAGAACAGTTTCCAAATGATGGTCTGTGTGGCTCCAATCTTAGTCTATCTTGTTATAGATGGCTGATTAATTTATTAAGGTGGGAAATGCTCAACAAATTTCTTTCTTTTAAGGTTAAAATCAATATCTAAATGGCAGGCATAGCTGAGGTAAGATACAGAGAAAAGAGGTACGAAAGGGAGAATATAAAGCCAGAGCTATATATAATAAATAATTTATTATTGTAGGCCTAGGCCTGGAGTCAGAGACAGGCCTGGGACTATAAGACAAGTGTATTTGGAAACCTCTCTTTTGTTAAAAACTGTGAGTGTATGTGGTGTGTGTGTGTGTGTGTGTGTGTGTGTGTGTGTGTGTGTGTGTGTTGTATAGAGAAATAAAGCCATTGATAGACTTTCAAACTCTTCTTGGTTGTGTTGGGTCCACATAAGGTACCTTTTCTGATACACCTTGGATTATGCCCCATATGTTGGTGATGTCATTGTCTTCACGGAAAGGGTTAGTTGAGCAAGATCTTAATATTTTGCAAGTGATTGTATGACATGAGCATGAAATAGATCTACAGGGAAGGTTTTTCATACATTCTAGACATTTATATCAGGGAAAAAAAGGCATTTTACACCAGTTTTATGATTTCCAAGGTTTTGCTTTGGTATCTCTTTTAGACCCAGGCCTACACTCTTTTCTCCATTAAAAAAATAAAGAGAGAAGTCCTTGTAATTTGGAGACAAGATAACTACTTCCTGCATTTTCTTTTTTTCTTTTTTCTTTTTTTTTTTTTTTTTTAAGATTTTGGTACTGTGATCACCAGCCAACAAGCAGGCTGGGGCCTGAAAACGGAGAAAGTATGTCAAGCTTCAAGAAAAGAAAATAAGTGTGAACTACTAGGAAATAACAACCAAAACATTTCCTAATTTTGAAAGTGCATAAACCTGGGCCCCTAAGTTCAGGATCTGCTCAGATATGTGATTAGCATCAAAGAAGTAAGGAAATCCCCAGTGTCACTTGCTGTTTCCTGGATTTGCCGGGGATTTCTCCTGCAGTCCTGACTGGAAGGATTCCAGGAACCGTTCTTCCTCTAAGACTGGTGATGGCTGCTTGTCACAGAAATCCATTCAGAAGTATTTCTAATTGCAACACAGTTGATGTTTTGGAAATGGCCACTCCCCATTCCCCCCTTCCTCTCTCCCTCTCTCTCTCTCTCTCCCTCCCTCCCTCCCTCCCTTTTTCCCTCACTCCATGGTACACAATCACTAAAGTACTCTAGCACCCAGTTATATCATCAGCCCTCATTTTTACTTTTGATTTTGAGTTAGGATCTCATGAAATTTTCAGTCTGCCTTTGAACTTTTTCTTTTTCCTTTTTTTCACTTTTTCTTTTTTTCATTATAAATATTTTATTTTATAATTAATTTAATTTTACATATCAGCCACGGATTCCCCCATCCACCCTCCTCCCACCCCGCAGCCCTCTCCCCCAATCTATCCCCAACTCCCACCTCCTCCAAGGCAAGGTCTCCCCTTGGAAGTTGAACTTTTTCTATTGTCAAGGAAGGCCTTGCAATTCTTCTGTTTCACTCTCTGTGGAAGCTAGAATTACAAGAATGCTGCATCACTAGGCCAGGTCTCTTCCAAGTTCAATCTAATTGGTGCCCTTCCTCATTATTTTAATTTGGGAAATAGTGCCTTAATAATGTTGACATAGTCGTGGATGCTTAGTTTCTGTTTCTTTATTTGAAATAAGCTGGATGTGGTCAGGAACCTTATACTCTTCAAGTAATCTCTAGTGCCATAAATGGACCTTAGTAGAAAGTTAGTGCACAACAAGTGTTTATCCAGTTGAAGTTTTCAAGATTATACAACAGTATAATTCAAAGTCAGTGTTTTCTAATACACAGTAGTGTGAGTGTTCATTCTTTGCCAAAAGTACTCAGACTTTTAGCTTGAGTACTTTGAAGGCATTTCATATGCCTTTTGTAAAAAAAAAAATAGTCCACCTCAGTTTTGCTTTTCTTAATTTTATTAAAGAAGAAAGGAAAAATATTAGATGATTGGTCAACAGATATTATGACTAAATTGAAGAAGGATAGCTTCAAACATAAAATTTCAAATAGGCATATGTCCAAGTATGCACTACCTTAGTTTTTTTTTTTAATAATTCATCACAGGAATCTGCTTAGAAAGAATCATCATATGAGGCTGATATGCCAGAACAATTCACAGTAGGGCTTTATAGCCGGGGCTCAAATTGAATTCCATCAGCCTCCTGTGGAAGAATGTGTCTGAATATAGTTTCACTGTGGCCAGTGAGTGGCCAGGGCATCCTTTCATGTGTCAGTACATAGGCTTGTAGGGTATAAAGATTATAACTCTCTTACATTGCTATTAACATTCAATAAAATGCAGCACGTTTTTGCCTATGTATTTCATCAATGACAAGGTTCACCCTGCTTCTGAGCATGCTCCTTCCATCGAGGAAGCTCAATAATTTCTCTGTCTTTCAGTCGAAATGGCATAAAAGCAATGTATACTGAGAATACTGATAATTTTATTTGGTTGTGTGGTCCATTTGGTATGATATACGTGCATTTTTCTTTCCACTGCTAAAGGATTCCTCTTGTATTCCTTCCTTCATTTGTTTCTTCATTTTTTTTTCTTTTCTTCATCTTTTACTTTCTTCAGTGCTGAGAGTTGATGCCAGGGCTTTACACATGCTAGACAATTTCTCTACCACTAAACTACATCCCCTGTCTGTTTTGATTGAAATTTTGTTAATTTATCCAGCAAAATATTTATATGGTTTAATAGTCAAAGACAGAAACGAACTTAATTCTGAGAGTTCTGCTTGTCCTTCCTGGTCCTCTCCTCTCTTCCCTGCTTTATCCTATGGGTACTTTTTGAAATTAAAATGTGCCTATATGTATCATATATAAATACATTTATTCTTATTTCCTCAATAATATACTTTCCTCATTAAAACATGCTCTCAATAATATACTTTCCTCAATAAAACACTCTTTTATGCCTCTTGTTTTTCCTTAATAGTATAATTTTCTTAAGAGGATAATGAAAAGATAATAAATATGTATGGCTTACTTCTTCATATAGCTGTGTGATATAATAGCATGTGTGTTAACTATAATATTTTTTATTCAACCCATGACTGTTACTGATGTAGAGTTGAATGGGTGGTATTCTTTGGTACACATTGCAGTAATGTATATCTTTTTTTAATTAATTTATTTTTTTATTATCAGCTTGACACAATATACATTCTTATCCTAATAGTGAAATGTTTCATTGAGGCTTGCCCAGTAATTGAGTAAAATCAAAACTTATTATAAGCCACAGTCATCCTAGGGTCCCCCCTGCTATATATCCTCCCTGGTTCTGTGGGTTGCAGTCTGATTGTTCTTTGCTTTATATCTAGTATCCACTTGTGAGTGAGTACATACCATGTTTGTCCTTCTGGGTTTGGGTTACTCCACTCAAGATGATTATTTTCTAGTTCCATCCATTTGCCTGCAAATTTCATGCTGTCATTGTTTTTCTCTGCTGAGTAGTACTCCATTGTGTAGATGTGCCACATTTTCTTAATCCATTCTTCAGTTGACGGGCATCTAGGTTGTTTCCAAGTTCTGGCTATGATGAATAGTGCTGCTATGAACATAGTTGACCATGTATCTTTGTGGTATGATTGAGTATTCCTTGGGTATATACCCAAGAGTGGTATGGCTGGGTCTTGAGGTAGATCGATTCCCAATTTTCTGAGAAACCTCCATACTGATTTCCACAGTGGTTGCACAAGTTTGCATTTCCACCAACAGTGGGGGAGTGTTCCCTTTACTCCATATCCTCTCCAACATAGACTGTCATTAGTGTTTTTGATCATAGCCATTCCGACAGGTGTAAGGTGGTATCTCAGAGTCATTTTGATTTGCATTTCTCTGATGATTAAGGATGTTGAGCATTTCTTTAAATGTCTTTCAGCTATTTGATATTCTTCTTTGGAGAATTCTCTATTTAGCTCTTTAGCACATTTTTAATTGGATTGTACAGTATTTTGATGTTTAGTTTCTTGAGTTCTTTTAATACTTTAGAGATCAGTCCTCTGTCAGATGTGGGGTTAGTGAAGGGCTTTTCCCATTCTGTAGACTGTCTTTTTGTCTTACTGACCATGTCTTTTGCTCTACAAAAGCTTCTCAGTTTCAAGAGGTCCCATTTATTAATTGTTGTGTTCAGTGTCTGTGCTACTGGTGTTATATTTAGGAAGTGATCTCCTGTGCCAATGCATTCAAGAGTACTTCCTACTTTCTCTTCTATTCAGTTTAGTGTAACTGGATTTATGTTGAGGTATTTGATCCACTTGGACTTGAGTTTTGTGCATGGTGACAGATATGGATCTATTTGTAATCTTTTACATATTGACATCCAGTTATGCCAGCACCATTTGTTGAAGATACTTTCTTTTTTCCATTGTATAGTTTTGGCTTCTTTGTCAAAAATCAGGTGTTCATATGTGAGTGGATTAATACACCATATAAACAAACTGAAAGAAAAAAACCACATGATCATCTCATTAGATGCTGAAAAAGCCTTTGACAAAATACAACACCTCTTCATGATAAAGGTCTTAGAGAGATGAGGAATACAAGGAACATTCCTAAACATAATAAAGGCAATTTACAGCAAGCCAACAGCCACCATCAAATTAAATGGAGAGAAACTCAAAGTGATTCCACTAAATCAGGAACAAGACAAGGCTGTCCACTCTCCCCATATTTATTCATTATAGTACTTGAAGTTCTAGCTAGAGCAATAAGACAACAAAAAGAGATCAAAGAGACACAAATTGGAAAGGAAGAAGTCAAACTTTCACTATTTGCAGATGATATGATAGTATACATAAGTGACCCCAAAAATTCTACCAGAGAACTCCTACAGCTGATAAACTCCTTCAGTAAGGTGGCAGGATACAAGATTAACTCAAAAAAATCAGTAGACTTCCTATACACAAATGATAAAAGGGCTGAGAAAGAAGTCAGAGAAACATCACCCTTTACAATAGCCACAAATAATATAAAACACCTTGGGATAACACTAACTAAACAAGTGAAGGACATTTTTGATAAGAACTTTAAATCTCTAAAGAAAGAAACTGAAGAAGATATCAGAAAATGGAAAGATCTCCCATGCTCATGGATAGGTAGGATTAACATAGTAAAAATGGCAATCTTACCAAAAGCAATCTACAGATTCAATGCAATCCCCATTAAATCCCAACACAATTCTTCACAGACTTGGAAAAAAATTACTCAACTTCATATGGAAAAACAAAAGACCCTGGATAGATAATAGAATCCTGTATAATAAAACAACCTCTGGAAGCATCACCATCCCTGACCTCAAGCTCTACTATAGAGCTATAATAATAAAAACAGCTTGGTACTGGCATAAAAACCGACATACAGACCAATGGAATCGAATTGGAGACCCTGACAGTAATGTATATCTTAGGGCCTGGAGTCCTCTGTGGGTTTGCAAAGGGATATTTGGTGTACCCTCTGAAAAGCAGGAATTCTATATCAAAATGTAAACACATATGTAACATTATTAGTTATAACAACTTCTCATCCACTGGATTCATGCCATTCTACAATGTGGGACATATTGGTCCCATATTCCCTTGATAATCTTTACATCTTTAAACTGTTGAATGCTATACTAACATGAAAAAGAAAGAGTGGCTTAATGTAGTTTTAATAGAATTTCTTTTACTTGGACCATTAACTTGCAGGTGTTTCCTGTGAAATATTTGTTCGTATATCTTGTTTATTTTAAATCAAGATGTTAGTTTTTTTCTTTTAAATACTTAAATACTTAGAAACTTTCCAAATATCTCTAAAATAACTGTTTATGGTAAAAGTTGTCAACATTTACCCATAGTTTGGCATTTTTTTTGTTTATTTAATTCCTTTTATTTATATAAAATGACTTTGTAAATTGTCCGTACTCCATACTCAAATTTTTGGGTTCTCTCTAAATTGGTGGTTCTCAAACTCTGGGTCATAATACCTTTGGGGATTGAGCGACTCATGGGGCTCTCATATCAGATATCCTGCATATCAGATATTTACATTACAATTCATAAAAATAGCAAAATTACAGTTATGAAGTAGCAATGAAAATAATTTTACAGTTGGGGGTCACCACAGTAGAAGGAACTGTATTAAAGAGTTGCAGCATTAGGAAGGTTGAGAACCACTGACCTAAATGATTAGGATTATACTTACCTGAGGATTTCTCTAGAGTGAAAGAGCTACGATGAAGATGTTTCAGTGGTCTCAGTGACTCAGACTGACATAAATTTAAGTGGAGACCAAACACCAGTTGCTGAAAAGGCTAGGCAGTTAGTGATTGCTTTGAGCAGAAGATTTGAGCAGCCAGCTTAAAGAAATCAACCCAGCTGTTAGCTGTACAGTGCCCTCTGGTGGTTGAAGTTCATGGCTGTCGTTTCTAAAAACTGGATTATGCATCAGAACATTAATAGAAATATCCCATATGTATTGATCACGTTTTTTCTTCTAGCTCCTTTGCTGGAAAGTGTGTGTGTGTGTGTGTGTGTGTGTGTGTGTGTGTGTGTGTGTGTGACCTTTCACTGACGACCAAGGAAAGTAATACTGAGATGTATGCAGAAGCTCTCTTTTTCCTCAAAGGACGACATTGATAGAGAAGCTAGTTCATTAACTTAGCCCAGACCACGTGGTGATTTCTAGGGATTCTGTGTCTTAAATAAACTTCGCTCATGTCTACTTTACTACTCTGCATGTAGCCATGTACAATATGAACAGATCGCCACATGTAGGTGGCTTTAGGGATCATCTAGGCCACAGCATATTTGACAGAAGGCAAGGAGGGAGGGAGAAGAGGGAGGAAAAAGAGGGAGGGACGGGAGTGCTTGGAGGTGAAAGGGAAGCACAGAGGGAAAACTGCACAGCCCTGTATCTGAAATACACCTACTAACATGTAAAGCATGGACTTGCTTGACTTAATGTTTCAGACGTGTGAACAAACATTGTCCAACCCAGTAGCTGGCCCTCCATTATCTTTAGCGAGCAACACAGAGGCGGGAGGATAATCTTTACCAAACTTGACAACTCATTAACTAGCCTTTATAAAACAGATTTAATTGCTTGCCCTGTATCCTGCTTTCAACTTTCCTCTATAGTAACAAATATCAATTAAAATCTAATAACAAAGAGCCTGACTATAGTTGTCAAATAATCCCTTTCAAAAGAATTACGCTTCCTGACACTCCACAGGTGAAATTCTTTCAGCTACCATTCTCTGCCACCATTTCCCTTAACATCAGATGTGACAGGTCTGCCAGGACAAGAAATAGGATTGCACTTTGAGAATGTTTTCCTCTGTAATGAGACGGTCCCTGAAGAAACATTAACGCGGTGATAGGACACTAGAATCTGAAGTTGCCCATAATGCATCATGCCAATTAGCATTATGTGAAGTCAGTTTATGAGAATAATTCACTGATTCTGCATTTGTTGAAAACAAAATAGGCTGTGAGTGACAAGGAGGAAGACCATGCGCCCTTAACAAAAACTTCAGGAAGACGATGTGAGCTCTATCTTTGGTAGTATTTTGTTACACCAGGAGCAAGTGAAAAAAATGCTGCCCATGGCCCAGGATGCACTGAATCTAACCATGGAAGCCACATAGAGACTATGTCACCCACTGGCAGAATATGGTGGAACTGACTCTGGAATAAGATTTACTAGATGTCTTTCCGTTTGAAGAGCCATGTTTTTTTTTTTTTTTTTGATTTACTCACAATGCTTCCTCTAATGTCCATTTCTGTTCATTTTCTCTAAGCGTTAGTGTACCACGGCTTTGAAAAACCTCAACAACAAATTGCTGCTGTCATGCCAACGTCTCAAACTTCCTACCAATCAGACTGAAACTGGAACAGTCTCCCTCACTCTCATTGTGAGCAACCCACCTCACATTCTGTGTCAGTCAACATTTCAATACAGCCTTCATACTGTTTGAGCAAAGTAGTAAGGCAGTGATTCAAATATTATGTCCCTTCGTTTGCTGAGGCTAGTGTCACGCTGTGAACCTGGTTTCGTTGTCTTATTTATGAAGTAGTGTCACTAGGTACTTCTTTGTCAATCAAATTTTTTCAGTAATGTTCATACTCTTGGCTAATCTCCTCAAGCCAAATAGATTTGTCATGGTCTTATCTCTGTCATTTGAAACCCTCCCCTAAATACTACTCATGGCAAAGAAAGAATATTTCTCCCATAGAAAGTCCCCGTGCAATTAAGTTCTGCAATATGTGACACTCATAGCCCACCATTTTTAATTCACTCCTCCTGGGCAGAGTCAAACTTCATCATGCCACTGAGTGAAGGGATACCTACCACAGTCAGGAAACTAACTGTGAAAATATATCTGTCAGAGCCTTGAGCCACCCAGAAGGAGCTCAGAGAATCTTAATCCTTAGTGAACCATGAAACCTGGGTCAGGCAGCTTGCATCTGGGGATTTGTTTGCCTATGCAAATTCCATCATAAATTACCTAATCTTCAGCAAAAAGGACGGGGCAACAGCGGAGGTGCCGGGGCAGAATTATCACCGGGTCACTAAGGTTCAGGATTCATGAGTGGATGACTCTATAGATCGGTTTACTCTTTAATGAAGTTAGTTAAACTCCCATTTGCCAGAGGAGAGAAGCCCAGAGCCCAGCAAAGCAGACTCTCCTTAGTCTTAGTTAGCATCGAAGGACAGCTAACTCCTAAGTTTAGTAGAGTCTGCTTAGTCCTCAGAATTTCCTGCAAAAAGAAACGCACTCATTGCTACTCTACTTTTTTTTTAACCTATCTGCTTGCATCAATGACTTCAATTCCTGTTAATTCTTCAATCGCCAGTTTGGGTGGGAAGAACCGTGACAGTGGGTTAGAGGATAAGCCACCTTCGCCTGTAATCACTGACCACGGAGTTGTGTTTCATACCCTGTTGCCAAACCCTCCAGAGGCATTCCTTTGCTCACGTCATCAGTTTCCCGTTGCCTTGGTGAGGAGTCACAACATGTGTTTCTTGACAAAATGCTTTCTGTTCTAGGACTATTTAACGGCCTCTCTCTCTGCTGGCTCGGACTAGAGTAGCCTTACAGGGGGACGCAGGAAGAAAGCCGATTTTAAGAGAGGGAAACAAGCCAAAAACAAGAGGGCAAGACAAACGAAGAACATACCTAAGAAGAAACCCCGAAGGCAACAGCACAGCCTGCTTTGTCTGGACATGGCAGCAAACTTGCAGTTAGATTTCGAGTTAAAGACTCAGGCTCCATCTGCCTCTGACTCACACTCACTAGTTATTCAAGCTTGGGGATATCATTTCCCTTTTGTGAGCTTCAGTTTGCTTACAGACAAGAGAAAATCCTTGTTCCTATGCACACAACCCCCGCCCCCTGCCCCAACACACACACACACACACACACACACACACACACACACACACACAC
>CABHPR010134798.1:22468-38820 GCA_902168415.1 Peromyscus melanophrys
GTGTGTGTGTGTGTGTGTGTGTGTGTGTGTGTGTGTGTGTGTGTTTTAAGACTTACTTTATGTGTATGAGTGGTTTTGCTTACATGTATGTCTGTGCACTACATGTGTATCTGGGGCCTGAGGAAGCCAGAAAGGGGTGTCAGGTCCCCTGGAGCTGGAGTTACAAATGATTATGAGCCACCACGTGGGTGTGGGAGCTGAACCAGGGTCTTCTGCAAGAGCAGCTGGTGCTTTTAACTGCTGAGACATCTCTCCAGCTCTGTCCTGCTGTTTAACTTGGGTGGGGAAGGTTATTTGCTGGAACATGGGAACTTAGGCTAGTACACTGAAGAAAATGACTCCCTCTCCCCAACAACCATTCACCACCAAAAGGCTCCACCAGGAAGGGTGAGGCTTGTGAACCCCTTATGTGGTGGTTTGAATAGGAATGGCCCCCATAGACTCGGGTGTGTGAATGCTTGGCCCATAAGGAGTGGCACTATTAGGAGGTGTGGTCTTGCTGGAGTAGGTGTGGCCTTGTTGCAAGAGGTGGGTTCCTGGGGGCAGGCTTTGAGGTCTCAGAAGCTCAACCCTGCCTAGTGGCTCTCAAGTCTCCTGCTCCCTTGGATCAAGATGTAGAACTCTTAGTTCCTTCTCCAGCACCATGTCTGCCTGCACACTGCCAGCCATGATGATAATGGACTAAACCTCTGAAACTGTAAGCCATTCCCAATTAAATGTTTTCCTTTATAAGAGTTGCCATGGTCATGGCGTCTCTTCATAGCAATAGAAACCCTGACTAAGACACTTTCTCTACCCTTGATGAGACCCATCTTTGGCAGGCAACCACAGCTGCTGCTGGTTCATGAATGCACCAGCCACGTCATGTCCAGCAGACACCATTCACAGCACTCCTCCCCATCCCTCAGCTCTTGCACTCTTTCTGCCCCCTTCTCCACAATGTTCTCTGAGTCTTGGGGAGGGTGAACTGAATGTGTGCTTCAAGGCTAAGCACTCAATAGTCATCACTTCTTCCAGCATTTCGACCAGTTAGTGGTGGCCCACAGAGACTTCCTAGTGAGATCTTACTCAGAGAATTTGAGCTTGCTTTACCCAGCAGGGCTGCATAATAGGATGATTTTGCCAGGGGCATGGTTACCAAGTGTTTGGAAGGGTCTATACTTGCTATATGGTGTGCTTTGATCTTGCAAGGGGGAGGTCTTTTGCCTCTCCCCTTGGCATATTATAAAAAGCCCTTTTGAATAAAGCTTCGGGCAGCTGGGTATTGGCCCAGGGCCCTCCTGAAGCTATCCTGTGTCTGTCTTTCCTATCGTCTCCTTCTGTCTTTCTAATATTTTCTCATTCCTCTCTCCTCCATCCAAGAACTCTTTGATAGGTGGGAGCAGATCGGAGCTGGTCTCCCACGGACTCCCACACTCTGGATTAACTGTTGCCCTCTGCAAAGAGAAGCATCTCTCACCAAAGCCGGGGCTAGCACTAACTGCCTGATTGTTGGCCCTCTCTCTCCTGGACTTGATCAGCCATTGCCTGGTCCTCTGTTATGGGCCATCCATTCTCCCCTCTGAGTCTTCCTTTGTATCATCAGATTTTTCTGTTTTTCAAAGATGGTAAAATGCTCAACACAGAAAGGGAAGAACTAACATTTTAATTTGTATCTTCAGATTGAAAGAGAACTTGAAAAAAAGATTTCCATACCCTGGTAATGACATGTAGATCCCGTAAACATTAATGCTTGCTTCATTTGTTTCTCTCTCTTAAGTCAATCGGTACTGTGTATGAACTCAATGTGTTTTCTTTTATTATTGACTTTTATTTATTGTTTTGTGTGTACGGGTGTGTAAATATGTATGTTGTGTAGATGTGGGGGCTACTGTAGTGTGTGTGTGTTTGTGTGTAGGTGTGGATGATTGTTAAGGCATGTATGTATGTGTTTATGTGTCTATATGTGTATGTGTGTAGGTATGTGTCTGTGTGTGTAGGTGACTTAGGGTGTATATGTAGATATGTATATGTGTGTGTAGGTATGTGAATATGTGTATGTAGGTGTATATGTGTCTATGTGTGTGTAGATATGTGTGTATGTGTATTGTGAATGTCTGTGTGTAGGGATGTGTGGGTGTGTAGGTGTGTGCATATGTGTATATAGAAGTATATGTGTATGTGTGCGTAGGTATGTGTGTATGTGTATTGTGACTGTGTGTAGGGATGTGTGGGTGTGTAGGTGTGTGCATATGTGTATATAGGACTATATGTGTATGTGTGTGTGTAGGTATATGTATATGTGTATTGTGAATGTCTGTGTGTAGGGATGTGTGGGTATGTAGGTGTGTGCATATGTGTATGTAGGTGTATATGTGTATATGTGTGTGTAGGTATGTGTGTAGATGTATGTGTGAATGTCTGTGTGTAGGGGTATGTGTAGGTATGTGGCTATGTAGGTGTGTGCATATGTGTCTGTAGGTGTATATGTATATGTGTGTGTATGTGTAGGTATGTGTGTATGTGTAAATGTCTATGTGTAGGGGTTGTGGGGTGTGGGGGGGTGTAGGTGTGTGCATATGTGTATGTAGGTGTATATGTGTATATGTGGGGGAAGGGGGTGGTGTGGGTGTATGTAAGTATGCATGCTGTGATGCATATGTGGAGAATTTTGTGGAACAGGTTCCCTCCTTCCACCTTTATATAGGCTCCAGGGTCAAACTCAGGTCTTCAAGCTTGCATGGAAAGTAAAGTTTGTACCTACTGAGCCATCTCACCAGTCCTCAGTGTGTTTTCTTCTCACATGAACTGAGACACTCTCTGCTCTGCCAGTTTTCTCGAACTACACCTCTGGTAGACTTTTAAATATGTACTCGTGGATAGTTAGAATATACACTCAGTTACCTTGATACAGGCATGTTCACTATTACATTGCACACATAGGGCTAAGCCTCAGTGTGAACAATGAGCTAGCTTGTAACGGAAAGTCACAGTTCCATTCCTGACTCTGCTCTTCTAAAGCACCAACTCTTGTTTGTTTTGTAAAATATATTTATGTGTATGTGTGTCTTCTTGTGTGTGTATTCGTGTGTGTTTGAGTGTCCATGGAGACCGGAAGAGGGTGTTAGATCTCCTGATACTGGAGTTCCAAGTGGAGGGCCACCACATCAGTGTTGAGAACTGAACCCAGGTCCTCTGCAGGAGCAGCCAATGTTGAGCCATCATTCAGGCCCCATAGGGTACCAGCTTTGAACTAGCCCTTCTTGTTTGGGCTTTCAGTGGTGACCAGACATCCTTACTGCCACTTCTTACTAATTAACTTAGGACATAGACTTTAACCTACTACTATGAAAGACGGGAATTTAGCCCTCTTACTCAGCCCTCATCCTCCATACTGACAGCACTTTTCTTAATCCTTCTAAGGGCAAATATCTTCAATCAACAGATGAAGTCTTAACATTTGTTCTAGTCGCTACAGAGAGCCAACTGACCTCCTACTTTCTAAGCAAAGGATGTTAGTATTCTAACTCCTTACCCTTCCCCCTTTCCAGAAGCTGCCACTTGACTTTGACATAGTTAATTTAGACCGATTTCACTCTGACCCATCATCACAGGAGACTGAAGCTCCCTGAGGAAGCTGTCCCTGGCTCCAGTGAGATGACTTAGCGGGTAAAAACACTTGCTGCACAAGCCAGGCTGATCTGAGTTCAACGTCTGAGAACACACATAAAAGTGGAAGGGGATCATCCACTCCACAAAGGTGTTCTCTGGCCTCCACATGGGCAGTGTGGCAGGCATGCCTGCACACATCCAAACCCACAGTAACAGTCCATTGAAAATGTAAAGGGCAGGCAAGCTGGCTCTAAAGGTAACCACGCTTGCTTAGCCTGATGTCCAGAGTCTGATTCCTGAGACCCACATAGGAAAAGGAGAGAACCGACTCCTACAAGTTACCCTCTGACCTCTGCATTCACACTGTGGCATGCATGTGCCTCCCCTACACAAAATAAACGAATATAGGTTTTTAAATTGTTTTAAACGAAAGAACCTACAGCTACACTCAAGATCCTGCGGAAAACTTGACCTTGGCTTATTAGAACATGGCCATTGTGGAGAGATGGGACATTACAGGTCGGGAGCCAAAGATTACACTGGCTGATTATCTTTTGCACTTGACCTAACAGTCACAGAACCAAGAGAGCAGTTTCCTGGAATGTGTCGTTAACTTTGATAGACGTCCAGCCTCTGCCAAGCCTAACGCTGAGCATGCATCTCTGGATCTGCAGACGGGCCTTTCCTGCTTTGCTACAACCCTCCTATCTCACCCTCCCACTGGTGTTCTCGTAGACCACTGCGATCGTTGGTGAATGTATTGAATTAGGACTTCCTTTTGTTCTGTGATGAGAAACATGTATGTCCTCTTTCTGGATGGAACATGCCATTTGGGGCAACTTGAATTCTGATTTCTGGGCCACGGTCACCCTTGTGTGACTCAGCATAAAGTGTCTTCTTTAAAGTGGAGCCATTACTGTCCATTGACAGTTTTGGCACCCAACATGGTACCCGGAGACGACCATTCATTGGACCTTCCCAATTGGTTCAGGGAGCACCACAGGTCTTTTCTCCTATCATTGCAGCTTCACCCCTCTTTGCATTGATGATCCATGAGCACAAGATCATTAAAACCCTGAAAAGGCACTCATTCCCTCAAACCCAACAGGTTGGGGGTACCAGGGGGGCCTCCCCAGGGTATACATTGGCCTCATGGGAAAGTCCTGAAATAACAGATCCAATTCTTGGATCAGAAGCAACTTTATTGGCCCCTCTGGTAAGATATATGTAAGGGGTGACCAGCAGTGACTGAAGCATACCAGACGAGGTTCATGAAGTAAATATGCAGGACAGACCTGACAAGTAGGGGATCTAGCCTTGGGATAAAACTCAAGAAGCTACCTTCAAAAATTCTACCTTGGGGCTGGAGAGATGGCTCAGAGGTTAAGAGCACTGGCTGCTCTTCCAGAGGTCCTGAGTTCAATTCCCTGGACTGCAGGCATATATACAGACAGAACACTGTATATATGATAAATAAATAAATCTTTAAAAAAAAAAAAACTCCTACCTAAATCAATCCAGAACGCACCCTGTCGGTTAGCATAGAAGAAATGGAAGCCCTGAGAACGTGAGAAACAGCAATTCAAGAAGAAGGAAGTATTTGTGAAAAATCATTTGATGCTCCCGCCGGATTCATATTTGATAATTATGGTGCATCAACTTCCAAATACTTAGAAAATTTGGTAATTTAACTAATGATAACTTGGCTTTATAGTTTATGTGGGGAACATTTGATATTTCTAATTTTTTTATCCACTAAAATAGATGCTTTGGACAATAAAACAAAAAGTATGTTTATATATGTATGTGTATGTGTATATATATATACACATATATATAAACTTATGGCTGGCTATGTCTAAATTTTGATGCAATCGAAAGTATTTTAAAACCCAGAGTAAATTGCTAAAATGACTAAACCCTGCAATAATGAAACAGGAAGGCAAGCTGGAGGTGGTGGTGCAGCCTTTAATCCCAGCATTTGGCAGGCAGAGTCCTATGGGTTTGAAGTCAGTCCGGTCAACATGGTGAGTTGCGGGCCAACCAAGGTTACATAGAGTGGCCTTGTCCCAAACAATGAGAGAGGGAGAGAGAGAGAGAGAGAGAGAAGAAGAAGAAGAAGAAGAAGAGGAGGAGGAGGAGGAGGAGGAGGAGGGGGGGGGGGGGGAGGAGGAAGATCTTAGAAAACTCAAGGGAGGCTTTTCCAGATTGGTGGACATAAGACTTCACTGCTCTGCTCACTAAAGGGCTGTCTCTGATTACAAAACAAGTTAGGTTAAAAGGACTTAACCAGCTAGTCAGGTCTTGGTAGTGCAACTTAATGACATTTTAGTTCATCATTCAAAACCTCTTAACAGGGGCTGCGGAGATGGCTCAGTAGGCCAGAGGGCTGGTGCACAAACTTAAGGATCAGAATCCATATCTCCAGAACACACATAGAAGGCCAGGTGTGGTCAGGTGCACCCGTGACCCAGGGAATGTGTGATGGGGGAGGATGGCTGTCAGTTGCTGACCGTCAGCCTCTCTCCAGGTTCAGTGAGAGAGGGAGGAAAGTGAGAGATCAGTACACCTAACAAACGCTCACAAACATCTGCAACCACAGTCCCAGGGTATCTGACCCCCTCTTCTGGCCTCCTCAGGCACTAGGTACACATGTAGTATACAGATATACACGCAGGCAAGACACCCATACACATAAAATAAATAAAGAATCAGTTTTCCAAAGAGAGTTTCAACAACCAGTGGAGTGGCGACAGCTGTGGAGACTGCCTACAATCCCTCTCTGAGTTATCGCAAACAAAAGTAGCTAATGGTCACACTCAAGACCAAACTGAATTGAGGGTTTTTTTTGTTTTGTTTTGTTTTTTTGAAACAAGTTCTACCTATGTAGCCTCGGCTGTCCTGGAACTCACTGTGTGCGCCCTCATGCTCAGCTGTATGTGGCATTTGAGTTTGACTTTATCAACAGTCTTGTCCCATCTGTAAATCTGAATGACCATCTCCAGGAAGTCCTTACAATTTCATTTATAAAAAAAAAAAAACAGAGCTTGGGTTTTTTTGTTTTGTTTTGGTAGCCCTGGCTGGCCCGGAAATTCATGATGTAGCCCAGGCTACCATCCTCTCGGCTCACAAAGTGCTGATGGCTGACGGGTGTTCTACCACACTCACCTTAAACGGAAAAAAACTTAAGAGAAATAAGCAAACCAGCTCATTTTTTTAACACTTACATTTTTAAACTTCACTTCTGAACTGCCTCAGCCTGCGCAGCCGCCGGCGGCATCTCCTGCACACAACTTGAAAACTGACAAGTGAATCGGAATGAAAGCTGGAGAATATTTGTTTTCTGTTTTTGCATGTGTGTGTGTATTGTGCACTTGTGTTGGTACATTGTTTACATGTTTCTATTTTTGCATGTGTGTGTGCGTATTGCGCGCTTCTGTTGGTACATTGTTTACATGGAACAAAACTGACTCAGAAACACACAGGCACTCATAACTCAGAAACAGGCACTGGAGCAGGGCATGGCAGCCTGTTTGTTATTCCAGCACTTGAGAGGGTAGAGGCAGGAGGATCAGGAGTTCAAGCTCATCCTCAGATACATAGAAAGTTCCAGCCCGGGATTGCCTACCTTACAATATTTTGTTGTTGTAGCTTTTTTTTACTTCTGCTATTGTGAGACCAAAATGAGCCATCTTAGAAATAAGACCAAAATGCTTTCACCTAAAAACTAAGGCCTAAGGTTTCTCCTTCTAGGAATAGGCCAATAGTTACTGAAACAAGTCAGTCCAGATTCCAGAAACCAGGAAAAGTGTAAAAGTACAGAGTCACAAGGTAGTCATGAGGTAATGCCTGCTGGACCATGGAATGTCCTCTCCCTGGTTTCCAGAGTAACTGACCATAAAAATGTCCCCACCTGAGGGCAGCCAATGAGCAATGGTGGTGGGCAACCACCCCCTTAGAAGTCTAGAAAGCCCCTAGAAGCGAGCCAATCAGAATTGTACCTGTACTAGCACCCCTAAATGATATAACCTTGTGATTTTTCCCTTTAAAAACTGAGCTTGCAGATAGGTGGGCACTTCCTCCAGCCTCCATTGCGTTGGATGTATTGGATGAAGTCCCTGCCTAGGCTTGCATTGCTTTTAGATATCCCGAAATTAAACCTTGCTTTTGCATTCCGGCATGCTCGTCTTTGGTGGTCTCTCTGGGGGTCACGATCTGGGCACAACACTATGTAGCCCAGGCTGGCCTTGAACTCACTTTACTGTAACACAGGATGATCTTAACTCAAACAACCCTTTGCTTTAGCCCCAGGATTACAGGCACATACCACCATACCTGGCAACTTGGGTGAAATCTTAAGTAGATAAGATTCACTTAGTGGAGCTGGAGAGATGGCTCAGTGGTTAAGAGCACTGGCTGCTCTTGCAAAAGACTTGAGTTTAGTTCCCAGTACCTATTCTTAGTGCTTCACAGTCACCTACAATTCCAGCCCCGAAGGGATCTGATGCCTCTGACCTCCACAGGTACAGACACTCACGTACACATACCCCTACACAGAGATACATGCATGCACATACTTAAAAAATAATAATTTCAAAAGGACTTGTTTAGCATTTTTGGTTTCACTGAATGTGTGGGTGCATGCCTGTAACCTCAACATCTGGAATGGCTGAGGCAGAAGGATCATGAGTTTGAAAGTCAGCCTGAGCTATATAGAGACTCTGTCTCTAAACAATTATGTGACCCCTCAAAGTGTTGAGAATAAGTGAGAACTGGATGCTTAGCCATAAGCGGACATCAAACCCCCTCAGAGCCTCCGAACAGGGCGGAAGTGGGAGCAGAGAGAATGAAAGGGTGGGTGGTGTGGAACTGTCTTCTGGGCAGGCAGGGCTATTGAACTCTTGAACCCACAGCCACTGTGTTTACCTGCAAAAGACCCGTAACAAGATCCGGCCCACCAGCATTCCATTGTGAAGGGGCTCCAAAATAGCTTGACCACACAGCAGCCATGACAGGCTTAGGGGCCTAGACACAGCTTCTGTGACAGGCTTACTGGCAGGCAACACCCAGATCCAGGAAAAGTCATAAACTGACACCACCCAGGGATCCACCCAGGGATGAGGAAGTACCTGACATCCCAAACATTCCAACCATTAGATAAGGTGGCCAGATATCCTTGAGTCTAGCACACACCTATTTTTTGTTTTACAGATACCTCTAGACAATTGTCAGCCAATCAGGGTCCTGGACCCTGGAAATCCCCTCACCCCAACCTCTGTTCTGTCATAGTTTATTAATGATGACAAAAATATGAACAAAAGGAAGAGACATACATGTCCAAAACCAAAACTGATGTGATCTATGTTTTGGAACATCATGAATGTATCTCTGCTTACTAAATGTTGTATAAATAAAGAAACACTCTGGCTGCTAGAATCTCCAGGGAAAAAAATTAGATTGGCACTTGTATTTGTTCAATAAATAAATTAAGACACTTAAAAAAAAAAAAGAAAGATAATTACAAAAAAAAAGTAGAAAGGGGATAGTTCGGAAGAGAAGTTGGTGGGGGGGAGGAATAGGAGGCTACCCAAGGGAATATATGTGAACATAATCACAACACATGATGTGCGTATGTATGAAAATATGATACTGAAACCAGTGGGATCAGGCTCATCAGTGAAGAGCACTCATTGATCTACTAGAGGACTAGAGTTCAGATCCCAGCACCTACATGAGGCTCACAAATGTCTGTAATTCCAGTTCTAAGAGATCCGATGGCTCCTATGGCCTCTGTGGGTACCTGCATATATATGTATGCATAAACACAACCATAAGTTAAATATTTTTGGAAAAAAATTATTATTTACAATTAATATATTCTAATAAAAGTTTTACAAACTGTGTGTGTATGTACAGTTACTTGGATGTGTGTGTGTGTGTGTGGTGTGACAAAAAGTAACTGTGTCATCTGGCTAACAGGACAGCCATGTGTAACTTTATGGAGCTCTTGTTTTTGTTTTTGTTTTTTTGTGGGCTTTTTTTTTGGTGGGGGGGTTTCGAGACAGGGTTTCTATGTGTAGTTTTGGTGCCTGTCCTGGATCTCTCTCTGTAGACCAGACTGGCCTCGAACTGATAACCCAACCAAACAGGAAGAAGAGAGGTAGCTCTGTGAGAAAAATGAAGCCTACTCTCTGATACCATGAAAATGTGTCGAGGGGGAAAAGCCCAGTTTCGTACTAGAGATGACAGAGTTTCTCAAACAGGCAACGGAGCCAGGGACAGACATAACCTGGGAATGGTTTCGGAAAGATGTAAAATGATTTTTAAATGGAACAGAATTTGTGAAAGATTTTAAGTGCGATCAAGTTGACGAAATTATTTCCAGATTTTCTTATACACTGAGCAAAACTGGAGTTTGGTCCCTGTACTTATTTGGCAGTGTTCACGGAGCACTGTTCTGCTCTCAGTAGGAACTTGTGAGTTTCTTTCCCTTTCTTGTCCATTTGTCTGAAAAACAAAGAGCCCATCTTTCTCTTGCTTCATGTCTAAAATGTGTGTGTGCGTGCGTGCGTGCGTGCGTGCGTGCGTGCGTGCGTGTGTGTGTGTGTTTGCATGTATGTGTATATGGTATGTTGTAGTTGGAATTTTCTTTGGGTCACCCACCAGCTCCCAAATAAAGACATGGAGACTTATCAATTATGAATGCTCAGTCTTAGCTTAGGCTTGTCCCACTAGCTCTTTAAACCTAATTTAACCTGTTTACCCTTCATTCTGTATGTCCTACTTCCCTGCTTCCTCCATGTCTGGCTGGCTGGCCCCTGGCATCTCCCTGGCATCTCTTCTTCTTCTCCATCCCCCCCCCCCCCCCCCCTAAATCCTCCCCCTACCTACTCTCCCTGACTGAAAGTCCCACCTATACCTCCTCCTTTGCTATTGGCCATTCAGCTTTTTATTAGACCAATCAGGTGCCTTAAGCAGGCAAGGTAAAACAGCAACACATCTTCACATTTTTTTATTTATTATTATTTATTTATTTATGTATTTATTTATTTAGTTAGTTAGTTTGGTTTTTCAAGACAGAGTTTCTCTGTTTAACAACCCTGGCTGTCCTGGAACTTGCTCTGTAGACGAGGCTGGCCTCGAATTCACAAAGATTCACCTGCCTCTGCCTCTCAAGTGCTAGGATTAAAGGACAGCACCACCACCACCCAGCTACATCTTATATAATTAAACAAATGCAATACATCTTTACATAGTTAAACAAATGTAACACATTTTTGCATAAATAAACACATATTCTGCAACTCTGTGTATGGTGTGTGTGTGTTTATGATGTGTGTGTGTGTGTACATGAGTGGGTACACAAGGTGCAGGTCAAAGAGCTCATGGAAATCAGAGAACAACTTGAGGGAGTCAGTTCTCTTTCTACTGTGGATGCGGGGAGCTCAAACTCAGGTGGTCAGGCTTGCATTCTAAGCATTTTTACCCACGGAGAGCCATCTCACTGGCCCTGTTTCTTTATTGTTGTTGGTTTGGGTGGGGATTTTTAGAAAACCATTCTTGCTGTGTCAACAAGCTGCCAATCCTCCGACTTCCCTCCTTCTAAGCACTGGAATTACCAATACGCACCACACTGCCTGTTCTCTCTCTCTCTCTCTCTCTCTCTCTCTCTCTCTCTCTCTCTCTCTCTCTCTCTCTCTCTCTTGGTTTTTCGAGACAGGGTTTCTCTGTGTAGCTTTGCGCCTTTCCTGGATCTCGCTCTGTAGATCAGGCTGGCTTCGAGCTCACAGAGATCCGCCTGGCTCTGCCTCCCAAGTGCTGGGATTAAAGGTGTGCGCCACCACCGCCCAGTTCGCTGCCTATTTTAAGCTCTGTTCTCTATCAACCACAAACTCTTGTTATATGTGATGTGTACATGTTATATCAGATGCCAAGGGCAGGCAAAAAGAAACAGAAGCAGATGGCTAATAACAGTACCATGATGCAGGGACACTCCACGGATGGCTTCAACAGCTATTTCTCTCCCCTAAAGACGACTCTCCTGCCTACTTAGCTTCATCTGTATCACCTCCTTCCAAGCTTCCTGGGGCAGAAAACACCTGGCCTCCAAGTGTACGCACTGTGGCGCATGGATAGCAGTAGGAGCTGTGACCTGAAATTCTCTACAGAAGGTGTGTCCCTGCAAAAGATCTCACAGGGGCCTTGACTTTGACTAGACCGTCGCGACTGGAAAGAGATGGAATGTTATAGGTCAGAAGCCTAAATTAGCCCAGGCAATTTTAGGGTTCTTAACAGCCATTTGTTTTTATGTTTGCATCTGATCTAAGTCTCATAACCAATAGGTCAGCTTCTTGGAATGTATCACTAATTTTCAGAGACCTCTAGGCTCCACAAACTAAAGCTATAAACATAACACTATCTAACCCCTGTAGAAGAGATTTCTCTACCTTGTCGAACTATGCTTGCTTGTTGATTTGTGGCTTGCTTTCAGGTGAGGCGGGTCACTCAGGGCAAAACTCAATCCATCTCCCCCCACCACCATCACTCCTATTTAGTTCAATAACAAACCGTTAATTAATTGATTGATTTTTATTTAGTTTTTGAGACAGGGTGTCACTGGGTAGTTCTGGCTGGTCTGGAACTCACTAAGTAACCAAGCTGGCCTCAAACTCAGAAACCCACCTGCCTCTGCCTCCCGAGAGCTGTGATCAAGGGTGTGTGCCACCGAGTCTGCCCTTCCTGCAAAAACAAAACTAGTCATTTTATGTTAACTGTCGATGCCACTATTGGAGTACCCATAGTTTCTTTACCGTGGGGCTGGAGAGATGGCTCAGTGGTTAGGAGCATAAACTGCTGCTCTTTCAGAGGACCCAAGTTCAATACCCAGCATCCACACTGGGTGGCTCACAACTGTCTGCAACTCCAGTTCCAGGGCATCCAGTGCAAAGCCTCCGGCCTCTGCATGTGCATGTTTTATTTTAAAAATAAAAGAAATCTTTTTTTTTCTTCCTTCTTGAAACAGGATCTTTCTTTGCAGTCCTGGCTGTCCTGGAACTCTTGCTGTAAACCAGGTTGGCTTTGAATTCAGACATCTGCCTACCTTTCCCTCCCAAGTGCTGGGATTAAAGGTGTGTGCCACCACCACCTGGCTTAATTTTTTTTAAAGATTTATTTATTTCATGTGTATGAGTATTATGTGCACCACATAGGAGTTCCCTGGAACTGGAGATATGGATGGCAAAAAAATAAAATAAATCTTAAAAAAAAAAAAGAAAAAGGAAAAGTGTTAACATTTTCATCGCTGGAGCCATGGCCCACTGCAGAGCAAGCAGCCTGCGAGGATCCATTCTCCACAAGGCCAGCACTGTGATCATGGATTGTTCTGGGGAGAGTGTTTCCTAGGTGTCCTAGTCAGTACTCTATTGCTGTGAAAAGACACCAAGACCAAGGCAACTCTTACAAGGAAAGCATTTATTTGGGGGCTTGCTTACATTTTCAGAGGGTTGGAAGCAGACAGCCATGGTGTTGGAGCAGTAGCTGAGGGACAGAGACAGACAGAAAGGAAGAGAGAGAGAGAGAGAGAGACAGACAGACAGACAGACAGACAGACACTGGGTCTGGTGTGGGCTTTTGAAACCTCAAAACCTGCTTCCTCAAAGCCTACTTCCCAGTGACACACAGACTCCAAGAAGGCCACACCTCCTAATCCTTCCCAAACTGTCCCATTAACTGGGGACCTGGTCTTCAAACATGAGCCTATGGGGGCCATTGTCATTCAAACCACCACACCAGGTGAATTGTTCACCATCAAAGGAAGTCAGGACAGGAGCTCAAGCAGGGCAGGAACCTGGAGGCAGGAGCTGGTGCAGAGGCCATGGAGGGAGCTGCTTACCAGCTTGCTCTCATGACTTGCTCAACTTGCTTGCTTCCCCTCACCCCAGACAAAGTTTCTCTGTGTAGTCCTGGCTGTCCTGGAACTCTTTCTGTAGACCAGACTGGCCTCAAACTCAGGGATCTGCCTGCCTCTGCCTCCAGAGTGCTAGGATTAAAGGCGTGCACCACCACTGCCCAGTTCAGTCTGCTTTCTTATAGAACCCAGGACCACCAGCCTAGGGATGGCCCTACCACAATGGGCTGGGCCCTCCCCCATCAATCACTAGTTAAGAAAATGTTCTACAGACTTACTTCCAGCCCCATCTTATGTGGGCATTTTCTTAATTAAGGCTCCTCCTCTCAGAAGACTCCAGCTTGTGTCAAAATGACATAAAACGATCCAGTCTAAGACCCTTTGGTTTTCAAGATCCTCATGGTTTCAAATCCTCAATACAAACTGGCATCTGCAGGCTGCTTCAGCTCAGCTTGCTCCCTCCTCCTCAACACTGTGAGCAGACAAGAACCCTGGAGTGTCAGAATGCTCAACTCCGGTTCTCCCTAGAAAAATCTGCTTGTCTTTAACACAGAAGCCTTCCGTCTGCTGCCCAAAATAAGACAAAGTCAGGATGCTTCACAGAAATTCTAGAATTTTTTTTTTAAACTAAGAGTGGGTAACTCTGAACCTGATTTCTACAGAGCAGACTGGCTGCAACTCTGTCACTTCCGTGTCCTGTGTGGATGGAGAATGGGTTTTCAGACCCCACATTAGAGCTGTAATGAATCTCCATGGTTCCAGCCCCCACTCCCCTACCCCAACCTCCTCTCAGCCTTAAGTCCCTCTCAGGTTCCACAAGCAGACCTTGCTTGTGACCCGCTGACCAGAACAGTTTTGGTGGCGTCACCTGCAAGGAGTTAGCTATGCAGGCTCTCATGCCCCTCCTAGACCGGTCCATCAGAATCCGAATTTTTGCACCAACATTAGGGACAGATGCAGGACAAGCCTCCAGGCCTCTTTTATGTTTGTTGGGGTTTTGTTTGTTTGTTTGTTTGTTTTGTCTCCCTAAGTTTATTGAATTCTAGACATGGATATTTTCCCACTCCTTGCCACTTTTACATTTCATTAATTCTGTGGGTTTACTTTTAAATTTGTATTTGTTTCCCGTCACTATAGAGCCTCTAGAGCGGCCAAAGGACAAGTAACTCAGCAACTCAGCAAGTGATGCACTTGTTTTCAGATTCAAATCTGAAACACTGCAGTGACCAACAGTTTTATGATTTTTTTTTTTTGGCTTGGTTGTTTTGGGGGTTTTTGTTTTTGTTTTTTGTTCATTCATTTGTTTGTTTTGTTTTGTTCTGTTTTTGTTTTTCAAGACAGGGTTTCTCCGTGTAGTTTTGGTGCCTGTCCTGGATCTCGCTCTGTAGACCAGGCTGGCCTCGAACTCACAGAGATCCGCCTGCCTCTGCCTCCCAAGTGCTGGGATTAAAGGTGTGCGCCGCCGCAGCCGCAGCCGCCGCCACCGCCCACTTCTAATTCAAAGGTTTTTGTCTGCTTGTTTCTTTGTTGTTTGCAGTGATCCTCTAAGTGCAGATGTGAAAAACCGTGACAGATGTTTCTGAAGCTAATGGAACGGATCCTCAAGCCAGCATCTCTTGGTCCTTTGGTTGGTTGCTTAGCATTTGGAAAGGACAGACACAATGCTGCCTCGGAGCCCAAGGGAGGGCCACCACCCTGCCAGAAACACTACCAGTGACAATACAGAGGAGAAGTTCCAGCAAGGCAGAGGACCAAACCATGTTTATTCGTTATTCTGGCTGGTTCTATTTTTAGCGTTGCACCTTCACTGTACGTTGGTCTCAGTCAGTCATCCAAGAACTTGTGGAAATTAATGTCAATGTTAGGAAAAGTTTCACAGATGGCTGAACCAAGGCCGATGGGAAAATGAACTGGTTCTGATCTTTTCAATACTCCAGGGTCCTATGTTCTCTCTCACTTAAAATAAGTGTTTTCAGTAAGATGCTATCCCAGGTAATTATTTTTTTTTACTGCTAGAAACTGGATTGCTGCTAAAATCAGCTTAAGTCAGTGGTTCTCACAGCTAGATGCACGCTGGAATCATGGGAAAACTGCCTCTGTCCTGGAGAGATCTGATTCCATTTGTGGGAGGCTGGGGCCTGAAGCAAGTCCCCTGCTCTCCAAGGCTGAGTGTCAATGCGTGAGCCATGTAGACAGCCCAAGCCTGGACGTGATGTTGTAAGCATGGCTTGGGCACTCAGTATGTTGGCAAGGATTCCAGCTCTTAGCAAATTTGTCCACGGTCATTCTTAGACTGTTGCCCGTGTCTCCACTCTCTCGCTCAGATGACTGCTGTAATTCTAGGGATAAAAGAAAAAAATTCAAATACAGTGAAGAAAGTGAAATCAAAATCACTTCTCTTTAAGTCGGCCCAACGGCTCAGTGGGTAAAGGGGTTTGCTGCCAAGCTCCATGACCTGAGTTTGATCTCCCGGAAGGAATCCATACGGTGGCAAGGAGTGAACCAATTCTTGAAAGTTGTTGTCTCTCCTAAACACATGTTCCACGCCACATATAAACACACACACACACACACACACACACACACACACACACACACACACACACACATGAAAATGAATGAATGAATAAATAAATAAATGTAGGGGCTGGAAAGATGGCTCAGTAGTTAAGAGCACTTGTTGCTCTTGTAGAGGACCTGGGTTCAATTCCCAGCATCCTCGTGGTGGCTCACAACCATTCCAATGTGCTCTTCTGACCTCTGAGGACACCAAACATGCAAGTGGTACATATACATACGTGCAGGCAAAACATTCATACAAATAAAATAAATCTAAAAAATTAAAAATGTAATT
>CABHPR010134799.1:0-39572 GCA_902168415.1 Peromyscus melanophrys
GTAAGCAAGCCACAACCTGCACTTTAGTTGTTTACCACGGGGAGCGCTCGCCGTCGGGATGGCGGAAGGCGTGGCTACACGCAGCTCCCTACAAGTAAATAGTACTAGGAAGTAAAAACTGCAGAGTTCAGTCTGCAGGAGACTCATTGGAGAGACAGTGCCTATGCCCTGAAGAGGAATTGACGACTTTCTTATCACAAAACTGATCTGTCCTGAAAGGCTAATGTATTCTTTCTTACTGCCTAAAAATGAATTGCTGCTTTTCTGTGCTATTCCTCGTTCAGAATAACTATAATCCAATTCTGTGCATTTTCCTCTTTCCAGAATGTTCTTGCATAAGACTTCTTCTTTAATGGCTCACTTTCTTACTGTCATCTTCAACATTTTCCTAAGTGACACCCTTCCAGTGGAGCTTCTTCAGAAACCATCCACAACTGAGACGTTTTCAAGCTCCTCCACAGCTCCATTTCCCTCTCCAACACTTTCGTTCCTCTAGCATTTGCTTCTTGCTTCAGCTCTCTTCTCACACTGAGATGCAAGATCCCAAGTACCTAGCTTATATTCATCTTTCATTCACAGCCCTATTATCATCAGCAAGACAGATGCCTAAAATATTGTGGGGTCAATAAATAATTGCAGAAAGACATGGACAAATTATTAAGCAGAGAGCTGTAATAGAGTCTAAGGACAATTCCAAAGAGCAGTTATAAAAATATCTGGATCAATGAATACATTGTTGAAATAAATGTGGGACCCTCCAGGGTAAGAGGGTTCAGTGCACATGTGGATGAATAAATCGTGCTAGGAGCAGTTTAAAGTGGGGTTCTTTATTTCAGTCACCTCCGGATCATAGGATGATTTTAATGTCACTTGAGAACTTAATTCCCGATCAAGTAGCCCCCTGAATAGTCTCCTTTTGGTTTAATTTTCAAAACCAAATAAAGTGCAGCGCTGTTTCCCTGCATGAGCCTGGCTGCAGCTGGGTGCCTCAAGGCGTGTCAAGGCCTGGACTCAGACTAACTGCCAGATTCTGCAACTGAAAAAACTAAACTACAGGAACTCTGAAAGCCTGAGGATTGAAGAAAGCAAGGTTCTGTTTCACAGAAACTTCTCAGCATCCCACCTGGAAGGCAATTAAAATTCCATTGATTAAATAGTAGTATCAAATACATAGATATTTTTTAAATTATTTTTAATTTATCAGCTCATGGTCAAAGTATTTCCATCTCAGTGCTCACAGTGACAGAATCTGCTTTGTATATTTATTATCAATGTTGAGTTTGTTTTCTTGTTTCTTTTTTGTTTTTTTTTTCTCATTTTTATTACATTTTGTTTACGTATTTAGGGAGGGGCCCTGCAAGCCAAGCCACAGAGGTGGAAGTCAGAAGACATCTTGGGAGAGTTGGCTCTCTTTCTCCCATGTGGTTCTGGAGCGCAAACTCACACAAATCCCTTTGCCCACTGACCAAATTCACTGGCCCTATCTTTTCATTTCTTGTTTGTTTTAAAAATTGGATCAGTAAAATCCTCATATTCCGCATGTTGTTTATATGTACCATGCATGCAGGCCTACATTTGTCCTACAATAAAACAAGGCCATATACATGTTTTGAGTTTTCCAAAAAACTATTCTCTATCAAGAATCATTGGGTCTTATGAAACTGCTGACTGGTTTCACAATGTTTGTTTAACTAAAAAAAATCCCTGTACTTCACATCCTTTTGGAGATGTCTCTACAACCCTAGCTGATGTTAAAGGAGGTGAGAGCATAGTGATGGTAAAACTATTGTGTTTGACTTCCTGTCTTGTGCCCTAGCTACAAACCTAAGGGGCTATCCACCACCAATTTCAAATTTCCCTTTGAAATGGGTGGTACTTGATTGTTAACACATTGTGCGTGGATCAATAAGATGTCTGCCCCAATCCAGGGAAGATAAATATGGATGAGTCCCAGGCCATCAATCATTTGGCAGCTGATATTATGAATGTGTGGGTTTACAAGATTTCAGGGGAGGGGGATTGGTCCTAATATAAACATACTGCTATCTTTCCTTCTCATGTGTCATAGATAGATCATATTCTACAAATTTGCCTATGGAGAGACTAAAAATGTAGCTTCACAGTTTCCTCCAGCTTTTACTAGAGTAGTCATCAACAAGTTGAAGAGAAAGAAGAAAAGAGGAAGAAGTAAACAAGGAAAGATGACATAAACTTCCAGCGTAGGGCAGAGCATTCTCTTATTCTATGCATGTTGATCACTAGCTACGTAAAAAGGTTTTCTGTTGGTGATTGAGAGATGCACTCTTCTATGGGTATAAATACAAGTATTCTGGGGACATTTTAATACTGTGTCCATTTAAACAAAGTAATAACAGTAGGTTCTCCCCAAGTATGGAGCTATTGACACCAATGGCTGTTGGGAAATAGATTTCTTGAGAGATACAGCTCCTGAGAAGCTACCCATATTCCAACCGATGGCCCTATCTATGCAAATACTGGTAGCACTAAGAAGAATTGAAGGAATTATGTGTTGAAAGAATAGGTAACTTTGGGAGGAAATAATGGTGGGGAAATAAGGGAGGAATTGAAAGGAAGGGATAAGAGTAGATTTGGTCAAAACACAATATATGCATTTATAAAATTTTCAAGCAATAAAAGAGGAAGGTGGATTTTGAGATGCACTTCAAGTCTTTGAAATCTTTATCTTCCCAGTATTGGGATCTATGCTCTCTACCCAGAAATCTCCACTATTCCTTTTGTGTCCCTTGATCCCTGGTTGCCGCAAGGAAAGTATTTGAAGTTTAAAGAAACTTACCTTTCCAGCAAAATTCACAGGAGTAGTGGGAGGCAGCTTCAAAATAGACTATTTTTCCTTCTTGATGTTTTTGTTCCTCTCCCTTTCATTACGGACAGGAGAACTTATGTTCAGTTTGCCACTTATATGAAACATCTCCGATTTTTGTGTTAGTCTATTTTCAGATAATAGCTGCAACACATTTGAAGAGCAGAAGGTAAATCTGAATAACAGCAATAGCTTCCAAGACTTAGAAGATCCTATCTGATATAAAGCAGCTCTCATTTTTTCTCGCTAAGTATAAAAATTTAGTTTGACTTTTCAAAAATTATTCACAGTTATACCCAAACACTTTTGTAACATGTATAAAGGTACCAACTCTATTCATTTGTGGAATGTATTCATATTGGGCTTAGAAATATATTTCTGTTGTATATACACACACACACACACATATATATATATATATATATATATATATATATATATATATATATCAGTGTTTCATTTCAAAAATAAATCTATGTATTTTGTTGATAATAAAGAAACAAGAGGCCGGGCGTTGGTGGCACACACCTTTAATCCCAGCACTCGGGAGGCAGAGGCAGGCAGATCTCTGTGAGTTCGAGGCCAGCCTGGGCTACCAAGTGAGCTCCAGGAAAGGCGCAAAGCTACACAGAGAAACCCTGTCTCGAAAAACCAAATAAAATAAAATAAAATAAAATAAAGAAACAAGAATTTGTGCTTCTGTGTTTTATTAAAAAGTCTTTTACAGTTCACAAGTATAATTGTTTTAAAGATAAAATGTTGGAGAAAATTAAGATCTCAATAAAACTGTATGATGCTAAATTTATAATAAAAGTCACTTTATGTTTTATATTAGGTTGTGTATATATATAAATATATATATAAATATATATCTATATATGTATATACCAAAATGTAAAACTTCCCTTACACTCTAAGGAAAGATGCAAAAGCAATAAATAATAGGTAGAAAAGGTGGTGGTGGTGGTGGTGATGACGATAATGATGGTGATGATGTTGATGATGATGGTGATGATGTTGATGATGGTGATGATGTTGATGATAATGATGAAGATGATGATGATGAAAGAAAAGAGATGATACCTCATGAAAAGAATGAGGATACTGAAAAAAAACAAATCTGTAAGTAGAGACTTACTTTTGTGCTGAAGAGTATACTTAACATTCTTGAGACTGTTCAATTCCCAGACCAGCTACCCCAGCAAAAACTATGAGTGAGGCAGGAAATCAGCAGACACGCAGAGCAAACTCAGAACTTTCCACTATTAAAGGTCCTGGTATTTTTGTCAACTTCCATTTTATAGGAAAGATTTTATTTACCATACCAGGTTAGAATAAATACATGTAATTCTTCATACTTCAACAGTAGTCATATACGTAAAAAACTAGTGTGCTAGCTCTCTCAAAGTGACCCATATTATATCCACACAAAGATACAGTGAAATTAACATAATCAAAATAATCAAGAGAACTATTAATTGTTATTGAAATTGTAGGTTCTTACAGTTTTTCTCTGGTTGGACAATGTTATTGTAAACAGATTCCTGAGAGGCATAGAGACTTTTCATCATTTCCACTTTTAGCTCTTGACTTTTATGTAAGATATGATAGTGGCAAGTGACTTAATTTTGAAATTGAAATCACCATCCTCATTTAGTTTAGTTATTTAAAAGTTACATTATTTCACCCAGACACTAATCTTTGCACTAGGATCCATAAAGCTACGGCAGTTTCAAAGAAGTAATTGACTCACTTAAAATAGTTAAGTAAGCCTCCGTGTGATTATTTAACAGACGCATTGAGTGGCGGTGTGTCCCCTATGGCTGGACTCACTTGAGTCAAAACCTCAAACACAGAGCTGGGCGTTTGCTTCTCATCAGTGTCAAAAATGTCATATAATTTCCTGGAAAACTGCATCTTTTTAAATTACTAATTCAGGGTCTCTCCTTTCCCCCATCCCAGAGGAATCTGTGTTCTGGGAATGATTTTTAAATGAGGATGTGCATGGTATGTCTAAAGCTGTATACTGTTTATTCTGATTATCTGGCCAGAAGGACATCATAGTTTGCTAGCCCCAGTAGATAAAATATAACATACTTAATTTTATATTTTAAGAACAGGCAGTGTGCCATAGTGAAGCACCTATTTAAAAGGCATCTGTGGTGAGATTGTAAGACGTGTCTGATGGCAGTGTAGCAAGTGGCCATCTAAGCAGTCAGTGCGCGAGTTTGGTCATTCCTAAGAACCAGCAAGAGGGTATCACTGTGCAATTGCTAGAAAAATGAACAGCACTGTTCACAAGAGCTGGGCAATTAATTAAATGATATGCTTGTTCATCTTGCAGGTCAAGCAGATAATTGTACTGAGAATTGCTTTGAAATCACGCATGGTTCAACTTAGCCCTGTTGAATCCCAAGAGAGATTTACAGGTCACACTGCATATCACACTTCTAGTGGATGGAGGATTAATACGACCTAATCCTGTTAGCATTCAAAATGGCATGAGATAACTAGACAGTCCATTTACATATTACAAGCTGACAGGAAAACTACAGGCTCATCCTTCATTTTTTGATTTTTAACTCACATGTAAATATGCCGCATGGCATTTGTCATGTTTTGAATATCATGGCACCAAGTTTATTTTAATTTATGTAAGTTCCTATCTTTACCACTCAGGTACAACCTAGTACTATCTATACCTCTCCACCCAAAAAAAATAGTAATTGAAAAAATACAAAGAGATATTTATACATCAAAGTACTTTTAAGTATAGATCCATGTCAATGGAAATATTCAAGAAAATTATAAGAAAAATATAATACATTATAAAAACAGGTTAGTCAAAAGCTATTTAATAGTTTGTTGAATAAATTTGTAAGTAAAATGTTGTATCCTCTTTGTAATTTTTAAGCAGCTCAATGGATCATTGGTTACTTTATTCTTTCTGTGAGAAACTCAGAAACTAATATTTAAAATGTCCTATAAAATTAGACAAGTCTTGGTCTATTAATAAATAATATTACTTCAATAGATAATTTGTTTCTAATATCTGTAATATCAAGAAGAATGAATTTAGACCTTTTCACACTGCAAAAAAATAATAATAATTGCATTAGTGGAGATTCATACAGATCAAAAATGTTCTTTTTATAGTATCTTAATTTTTATTATTTTTAATTGAGATAGGAATACATCCCTTTCCCCTTCCAACACTACTTGGACGTATACCATGAGAGTAATTGAGGATGCCCTGTTGTCTGCTGCTTTCTAAAAATAAAAAAAAACTCGTTCTTTTAAAAACAGTTTCAGTCATACCTCTTAAAAACTAGATGATCAGTTTTATCCTGATATTCTAGAATTCTCTCATGCAATAATTTATTTGCGATCATGTTACAACATGGACATTTAATGATGTACTATAAATTTATCCTATCCTTTGCAATAAAGTGGGATTCAATATAAGAAAGATGCATTTTGGACTCTATCCAAACAAGACTTTATTTATAGTAGTTAGGAAGAGTTTGAAACATCATCGCCTACAGGGTCCAGGCAGGTCCTGTGCATGCATGGAATGGCCTTGGTGTATGGGACTAGGAAATGGCGGATGGTGGCTTGTGCACGCTTCCTAACACAAATCCTTTCCATATGGGAAGCGCAGCATAGTGTCACTGGAGCTTTGGATTTTTTCAAAGATCAACAATAAATAAGGTTTATAATTTTAAATTTGCTTTCCAAATGGTGGATTATTTGATTATCTATGACAGAATAGACATAAATATGCTGGAAGGTCATATGCAAGAAGACAGTTTACATTTACTTGTAATAATTGAAGAAAATGAAACTTAAATTGCGTGTTAAGATTTCAGTATCTTCTGTTTGTCTGCCTGTACTCAATGATTCTTGTGTTTGTCTGATATATATAAACAGGAATTTCCTACTGTTAACAATCTATAAATCTTTGGTCTATCTCATGTGACTTCTACACCAGGTTTCAGTTGATTCCTTTTAGAACTGATTTTTTTTAATTCTGTTAAATGTGATCATTTAATAAGTATTTGTGCAAAACAGTTTATAGTAAATATAGTTAGAAAAACAACAGAAATGGTGTTTCTTTTAAGTATCTCAAAAAAAAATAAAGTCCCACACCCACTAAAAATAACCTTTTGTAAATGGAATTTTATCTGTTTATGTTTTATCTTTTTTTTTTTGCCACTTTTTCAGTGGCAATCCATGGATCAAGAAAGAACACACAATACAGAAATACTCAAAGTGTGAAACAGTGTAACAACACCCAAGAAGTTAGCCCAGAGGAGGTTGAAAATGACGATTAGCAAAACAGGCAATAATTAGGGACTCCTTAAGAGTCACGGATAAAGCAAAGCTGATCCAAGAATGTGGCAGAGGCGAATTTCCTCTAGGAGAACCCCGTTAACATTTCAAATCTGAAGTGTGATGGTCAAAGCCTTTGCTGACTTATTTTTCTAAAATTGTACTCATCTTACAGTAAAAGAATATCTGAAATCAGATGCTAATCCTATAGTTAATTTTAGCTAAATTGGAGAGTTTAAAAAAGTGAGTTGGAATTTTAAGAAAAAAATATATCTACTGCCTCCTATCAGCTCAGGGAATCTTGCAGCTGTTCATATTTTCACTACATAGCACGTGTCACTGTGACAAATGAAAAATATTTTCATCCACGAGGATTACGGGGCTGCTGAAAGGCAATAAACAAATTGTAACAAGAATTATGAATGTAACTGACAGCTCATCAGACTATGCACTGCTAATGAAGAAAATGAAAAGATTGGATAGTGTTTTCTGCTGACAAATGGCCCGTGTTCCATTAATAATTTATTAGCTAAAATGTGTGATTGTTTCTGTTTAATGTGGTAAGCATTGACTTATTTTAATGATTTCTCAAAAAACATAGGATGACGCTCCCTTGGAAATGATCTTTTCAGAGCTTTTGCATTTTCAAAGTGGGTTTCTATCAGAGGTCTTTCAGAATGGGAAATATGGTCAACTGATAAAATGTCCCTGCATTTCAACTTAGGCTAGTGTAAAATAATGGAGAGTGATTTATAAATCACTTTTTCCTAAGTCTCAATATTTTAGTGATGAAAACTGTTTGATTTTGTTTTTAATATCTTGAGAAGAAATCATCAGAAAGACTTAAAAAAAGAAAAGAAAAGAAAAAGGTACCTAATACTGTGCTTTGGAAACACTCGACAGGAATAGGAGAATTCCCTCAAACAAATGCAAAATTCTATGTATCATTTTCTACCATCAGACAACACAGATCTATAGTCAAGTGATGTACTTAATTCAATGTATACCTTCAATACCATCTCTTCAAACAAAACCTAAAAAGCAAGCCAAGTAGCTTAAGAAAATTCAAGGATAAGTCATGCATGCATAATTGACACTACTGTATGAGAATATTAAGTATAGATTCAACATAAAAGGAAACATGAATAATGGCCCGCCTCTTCCTGGCCCCAAAGTGTATCTCTGACCTAAATTGCCCCCAGATAGATATGAATCATTTCCATTCTGATAATTAGCTTTCTAATTAGCTTTTAGGTGAAGTTGTCTAAGCTGCTAGACAATAAAATTTCCTTTTAAATCTGCTTGATTAGCCAGATGTAGTGGTTCATGCCTGGAATGCAGCACTTGAGAGGCTGAGGCAAACAGGACTGTAACAAACTGAAGACCTGCTTGGGCTGCATAGTGAACCTTAGGTCAGCGTGGGCGAGTAAGACCCTCAAACAAACAGAATCAGTTTAATGGAAGTCTCCAACAGCATGTATATCAAAACCAATGCTTATTTCACTAAAAAAGAATAATAAAATTAACAAACATCTAAAAGAGGGTTTATGAAATTTTTGACTAAAGAGTTATAAGAAAAGAAAAAATTAGAAGGAAAAAGACACTGTTTGCTTTCCAAGGATATTTGCAGATTTAAAAAAAAAAATCCCTAGATTTTCTAGCCATTAGTACTGTAATTTTTTTCTTAATAACCAAAACAGCATTTTCCTCCTTAAAACGTGTTCAGATTTCAATTCATTCATTAAATCATTCTTGAAGGACACATAACATAAATAAAGATGGAGGAATCACTGGTGTTCTTCGCTGTTTAAGACATTTAGGTTATGGAATGATTGCAAATTAAGCTGTCCAAAGGAGAAAACATTTTAACAAGTGTTGCCAAAACAGGAAAAAGAAGGAAAAGACTTCTATCCATACTGTATCACAGGCATACACACCAATCAAACTAATTGCTGTGCATGTAAATGGGTGAACTGCGACTGTACGTCTATTATCCAAACAATCCTTTGTCTTGTCAGGCAGTGAAAGAGAAAGACCTTAATCCTTAGTATCCTGGAGAATGTTTGCTGGTCCTCAGGGAGTGACTGTCATTTAATTTAGGCAAGTTAGTGTCTGCCTTAGGTCTGTGTATTTACATATAAATTGTTTGGTGGGGTGGGGGCAGCAGGAAGAAAAGACACATAATCAACTCCTTCCCCACAGTTCTGTTATGTCTGCTTTCATGTGGAGTGTGCTTTCTGCAAATGAGCAGTAGAGAGAGAACAAAGGTTGTTCCAGATGGAAGTCTATTGTCTCACACATGTGGGAATAAGCCTCATCCAAAAGGAACCTGTATTGTGTTCTATCCCTACCTAATACAAGAGCAGTGATTTAACACGGACTTGGTGCTAGTTTAGTGTAAGTGCTCAAGGTATAATACCACATTGTACCAAATACCTCAGAACTAATACTACATTGTACCAAACAATACTGTTGGATGACTTCACACTGTTTTTCCCAGAGACAGAAGTGTTCAGTGACCCAGCTAATGATGAACTAGATACCAAACAAGGACTTATAAAAGAAGATGTGTGTGTGAGTGTGTGTGTGTGTGTGTGTGTGTGTGTGTGTTTCAGGAAAAGGAACAGAGTGTTTGGCAAAGGCTTTTATAGTTGTTATCTCCATTTTCCAACATGGGATTTTTGACCATCACAGTTCAAAGACTTTTGTGTTAGAGGTGTAAAGGATTACTCTTTTAAATAAGATTTAATAAAATTTGAGAAAACTAATCGATAGTATGATGGTTGGAGTAATAATGGTACCCATAGGCTTATATATTTTGACAGTCATCAGGGTATGGCACTACTGGAGAAGGAGTTGGAGGTGTGGCCTTGTTGGAGGAAGTAAGTCACTGGGTGTAGGCTTTGAGGTTTCAAAAGCCCAAGCTAGGCCCAGTAGCTTTCTCGTCATACTGCCTACAGATCTGTACATAGGATTCTCAGCTACTTCTCCAGCACCATTTCTTTCTGCACGTTGACATGCTTCCTGCCAGGAAGATAATGGACTAAAATTCTGAACTGTAAGCCGGTCCCAGTTAAGTACTATCTCGTGTAAGAGTTGCCATGATCATGATGTCTATTCACAGCAATAGAATACTAAGAGAGATAGTTAGACCTCATTAAAAAGAAAATGTTTGCCAAAGTCTGTACGCTGAGAGAAATCAAGAAGAGTACAGCCAAAGAGAACCTGCTTATGATTCTGCTTTCCATGGCAGCTTAAGTGGTTTCTTCTCCTTCCATCCATTCTCCATCTTTAGGCAGCTGCTAAGATATCCTCAAACTTCCTTTTGAGTTCATTCTTAAATTATGTTTACTAATAAGACTAAGAAACCCAATAGGAATTTATCTTGTATCAATGTGTGACAAAGTAAAGTACTTAATATAGTTCCTAGCATTTTGCAAGGCTTGAATAAATGGTAGTTCTTGTCAGTAGCAGTAACTGAAAAAACTGTGGAGGAGGTCCATAAAAGACCTAAGAAAGAAACAAGTAATCAATGAACTTTCTATAAATATATGTATATATATATATATATTTATATATATACTCCTTACATTCACATAGGTTCATATATATATATCACATTTGTATCATTTAATATATTATATATGTGTGTTTACATGTATATGAATGAAGTAAAATAATAAAACAAAAATACCTCAGAAGACAGGTGGAAATTAGCAAATCAATTCTGATTCAGTTGCAAAAGAACAGAAATAAGGAAAATCTCCAAGCCTTACATTAGTGTTTTCATATTTTGAAAATTTTAAACTTTATTTTGTAACAGGAAAGTAAGTTCAGATGTGTGTGTCTTGATGAATCTGTTCATCTGAGATATTTCGCATTCATTAGGGAAAGTTCAATTCAGGGAACATTTTTAAACTGAGTCTGTTCAATTTAGTCTTACTTTAATGTTAATAGCAGTATTTTCCTAGCCTGATTTTGTTCATGCTGAGTTTTATTGCACAAACGCAAAATATTTTAAAAACTTATGGATGTGCTGAAAGACACTTGAAACCTAGTCATTAAGGTTCTATGAAGTATTATATTGAAATTCTATTTGTTTATATTTGTTTTCTTTCTGAGTGAGTGTGGAGTAAACAGCAATAAAAAGGGTTCTAATACAACAGAAACTTTTTAAATATAGAATAATATAAATAGAATTAAAATGCTAAATGATGATATGGAAATATGGATGATATGGATACTCCTATGCTAGAAGTAGTCAGGGAATATAAATAATGATATGATTCATAATCATCAGAATGTTTTAGCTGCTGTTGCTGTTATGAGGAGACATCATGATTATAAGTAACTCTTATGAAATAAAGGATTTAATTAGGGGCTTGCTTGCAGTTTCAGAGGTTTAGAACATTATCACCATTGTGAGAAGCAGAAGGGCATAGCGCTGGAGCAGCAATCCAAGCTTTACTGATCCATAGGCAGCAGGAATGAGGAAGGACAAGGGGCCTGGTGTGTACTTTTGAAATCTCAAATCCCTCCCCCAGCAGTATACTTTCTCCAACAAGGCCACACCTCCTAATACTTCCTAAAGAGTTCACCAACTGAAGACCAAACATTCAAATCCATGAGCCTGTGGAAGCCAATTTCATTCAAACCACCACATAGGTAAAGAGTAGCAATATCCATTATTCTGCAAAAATGAATTTCTCCTTAAGTCCTGTGAGAAATAACTGCATTACCTTGAATCCTATGCAAAGGGCTTTAATCACCTATTGTTCGAATCTTAGATGGTCTTTTAATAAAAAACCCAGAGCCAGATATCAGGGTGAAAGCTGAAAGATCAGAGAAGCAGAACAGCCAGCCACTACTTCTTACCTCTATGAAATTCTCAGCCTAAAGAGAGTGAGTTCCTGTTTCCTCACACCTTTTATACCTTTCTCTGCCCTGCCATCTTACTTCCTGGGATTAAAAGCATGTGTGCTTCCCAAGCAAAGGCATGAGATATCGAGTGATAGGATTAAGGGTGTGTGCCACCACTGCCAGACCTCTATGTCTAATCTAGTGACTGGCTCTGTCCTCTGATCCTCAAGCAAGTTTATTAGGGTACACAATGTATCATTACATCACCTGTAGGCTAAGTTTATGTCAGTAATAACTATTAAAAATGCACAAATAAGTTTCAGGTTTTGTTTATCTCAAATGTAAATTGAAACTATATTAGTCATGTGTATAATATCTACTGCCACTTATCATCTCTAGACTTTGCAATTTGCCAATATTAATGATATAGATAATATTAGTAAAATTTAATGCATATTCTAACATGAATTTCTGTACCTACAACCACCACCATTCTCTCTACACATGTTGGGATAGTTTTCTCTTCAAAAGCTTTAAATGCACACACACACACACACACGCACACGCACACGCACACGCACACACACACACACACACACACACACACACACACACCAGAGAGCATTTTCTTCACTGTACCTGGCAAAGTTATGTATCTCTTTCACATGTGCATCTAACTGTGCTTCTGCTTAACTACAAATCATGAACAGATGCAGTTGACAGAGTGGTATGTAATCTGCCAGACAAGAAAAATATGCAGCTGATAATGATCTGAGACCAAGAAGAATAACTCTGGGGCTTTATGAACAGCTCAAAATGCTTTAGATAAACTACAATTCTGAACTGCTCTTTCAGCTTATTTCCTAATCTAGCACCGCCTCTCAACAGGTGCACTCCCTACACTGAGATGTTGATGCCTAGACAGTGTCTACAGAGACACAGTGCTTTCCTTCCCACAGAATCAAAAAGAAACATGTTCAAATCCATAGTCACCTTTCCATGGGGAGTGGGGGGAGGTTCTTAGTCACATGGAGAGCTCATTATTCTCATCTCTGAGGATGATAATAAAGAAGAGATGCTTTGATTGGTGCTTTTCTACATAGCACATAAGTTGTAATTGCATTAATCATAAAACCAATTTTCACTTAGTAATTAAAGTTGCAATTGCGTTCTACTGGTAGATGTCATCATCTACCAACATGTTCAAGTCTGGAGGCTGACTAATAGAACTTTGAAAAATACCAACCACATAGATCATGATACGGTTTTCCAGTACCACATGGTTTATATAGCTTGACTGAACTTACTATATTTGTCAGAAATACAAAACAAAACTCAATTCTTTTATATAAAACAAAACAATCAAAACACTGTTTTTCAATTATTTTATTTGAATACTAAATGAATACTTAATACTGAATGCAATTGAACTGAGTAGTGAGTAATGAGTACAATACATTTAATTTCAATATGAATTATTATTTCTATTAACAGAATGCCTTTTCCTGTTTTGATTTGTTTTTTATTGATCTATTGACAGTTCCTATGTCTTATAAAGCTTCCCTAGCTACAGCCTGATATAAATGTCTTTGTGATGATTCTTTCTAGGATTGGCAGCTTCTATCCATCATACTAATTTAGATTGGTCTTTGCTGTGTATAAGCTCATCTGTGAGTCTTCTTTTTCTCATATGAAGTGATTATTCTGATGAGTTTGTATCTGCAGAAAGTCTTGTCCTTCAAGCAACATTACTCAGAAAGACTTGGAGATTTGTATTTGTAGGGTATCTTAAAATAACATTACATAAAAACAATAATTAGAAGCTCATCTCACCTAGCAAGAAACTTCAAGAGCTGTGTTTGTCCCCAGTCTCAACCTAATCTCTCATGTCTCTCCCCCGTCACCTGACCTACACTATGTCACTCCCACAACCATACATCCCTTCACAGACATCTACACACCCCCACCTACATTACCTTTGAAAGCGTTGTTTGGCAGATGCTCACTTTTACTTCCGCACTCTTTAATAGATGCCTCCTCCTGCTACCAGTGATCTGGGTAGGCTCCTTAGGTTCTATACTAACAGAAATCCTGAATGGATGTAGAACAGTTCTTGTAAATTCTGGGCTTTTGAGTACTCTTTTGTATCTTGGGAGCAAGGGGCCTTATTGCTTCAGACTTTGGATGCCATAGACTTATGCTTCACGGCACTTGGAGTAGACTCTTACTACTTGGAGCTTTAACTACCAGATGTCCTGGAACTTGACAGGTAGTGTAATCCTGACCTTCCATCACCAGAAGATAGCACCTGCTACTGTTACAGCTCCTGAGCTAGTCTTCAACATCTTGTTGCTACTTAGCTCTTATGGGTGACTAGTATTACAGCTCTAAGCACAGGATGCCAGCGACCTTGGCCCTTTAAGGATTGAAGGCATCTCAGAACTCTTAGGTGACTTGGGCTAAAGCTGTCTCCTATTCCACTCTTCCATTCCCTGTTACTTTTGTCTCCTCCAGTCCCTGGACTTGTTCATCTGCATTCTCATCACTACTGCAGCTATCATTACCTTTGCCTCCATAAGGCAGTAGTCATTGTTGCCACCCTGGTGACAGCACCACCATTACTTCCTTATGTTCCAGCTCAACCCACTGCAGTGATGATGAAGATAATAAGGAAGCATGATCTTGCTATGGAAGCCTTTTAATGTGACTAACGTTGCAACATTAAAGGGCAGCAAAAGAGGGTACCTTCTAGCTTAAGCAAAAAACTGAGTCAAAAAGCATCTCTATGTAGCCAGAAAGGGAGCAAAGAAGAGAAAAGGGGTGTTTGCACTATTCACCTCATATTTCTTCATGAAAATCAAGGATTCTGTTCATGTGTTTATACCAATAAGTCTTCTGCTGCGTCACCAGGGGAAGGGCACCCCTGCTGACCTGGGTGAAATTGATATAAGAGATCACCAAGGTTTGTGGTGAAAAAGTCCATCTGAAGCTGTTTAAAACTGATATGACTGGAATAGTGCCTTCTGGTGCCAGGGATGTACTTTCCTCAGCAAATAGCTGTCCCTGCAATGTAGTTTTCTCAAGACATTTATGGAGTGTTCAAGGGAGACAGGCCATCATTAAAACACTGTGGTTGACTGCATTACAAGGGCTACCTCACTGACAGTCCTTCAACTAGGGTAGCTGGGCACATAGAAACGGACTTAGCAGTTACCAAACTGGGAAACCAATGACATAGACCAAACATTCTAGATTACTTTAAGGAAAAATAAATCTTCAGATAGGTGCTTTGAATAGAAGCCTGTCATTAGCATGACAGTGCTTTAACGGTTTTAACATTGCTTTGGCCATATTCCACAGCACTCTTTTCTTATCCATGTGCCCATTAGGATTCACCAAGTAATTTTCCTTGCTCCATCACAGCCTCCTCTCCTTCTACTTCTTTCAGATCCAAGTGAGCACTTATCACCCACAGAATTCATTCAAATAGACTCTCTTTAATTTTGTGTTGTCCCAATATTCCCCAAGCTGTTTTACCTTCTAGCCTATCCAACCGCATGAAATACACCTCTTCCTCTGACTTCCACGGAGGATCTTGATAGTAGTGCCCACTGCTTGTTGACGGTTGTGCGCTTATATTGTGAAATGGTGAGAACGGTTTCAGGAAGAGGGGAGAGAAGGAAACAAGGATGAGAGGCACATAGGGTAGGCTGGCACTTAACGTCAGGTAAAGCGAGAAATGAAAATGACTGAGAAAGACAGCTAGCCTCATCTTAAATGATTGCATGACTCATATACGTCCATACACGAGGATGTATACCTATACATTCGTAGCCTAAAAAGACTGACAGGTGTGACAGGCAGTTTCTGAAAATTAAAAGGTATTATTTAAAGATCAGACAACTATATTCTAATAAAACATGTTCTATGAGTTGTTTGCAAGCCTCGCATAGGAGTTGCCTGTTTGCAGGGAACAGAAAATAACTCAATCCTGTCAAATAAATAAATGTCATCAATCAATCGATCGGAGGAGGGCTATTGCACTTCCACACTCAATCTGAAAATCAAGCATACAGTTGTTCCCTAGCTGATTCTCATTTCTAATTATCAACCCCCCTCCTCACTTTTAGAAGAAATAGTATAGACTTAGGCAATACACTCTACTCCTGCCAAATGTATCACAAACTGTAAGTGTGAAATAGAGGTAAGAGATTGAGGAAATAAGTATCTGCCTCTCTGGGACCATAAGACTCTCCCATTAGGGGCCAAACCAAACTGGAAGAATTCATTTTCTGACTTACCGTGACTGTTTACCTTCCAAAGAGGGCAGCAAAGAGGAAGTAGCCTAGCTTTTAATAAAATTAGAAAAGACTTTCTTTCTTCTTAATAATCTTGAAAAATCAGACTTTTTCATTTTACAGATATGTAAAAAGACAGTTTATTTCTTCCAGTTAAACCAGCTATTTATGTAGGTGTTTCCTCCTGCTTCTCACTCTTTGATTCAAGATTCTATATTTATAACAAATGTAGTTTTTTTCTATGGTTCATTTGCTTAAGTAAGATTTGAATTCAATGCAATAATCTAAAGTTAAAAGTGACTCCTGTTCATCTCACCAAATATCGCCATGTAAACGCACTTCACATGAATCCATTTCAAATTTTTAAATGCTTCTGTAAATTGCATTTCTATGAGTATCACTTTGAGTAATATAACTACATGATTTCTTGTGACTCTAGCTTGTAGCATACCTTATGAATCAAGTGTTTTTTGATATTCAGCTAATAGAATTATCTCTAAAATAACGTAGTTAAAATTAAATTATTTCCTCAAAACTAATTTACCTCCTGGAAGGACTGCTCTTTTTCTTGGAGATCATGGCCATTCATCATCATTGTCATAGTTTCCCTAGAGAATTGATATTATTTTAACTACTTCCTAATGGAAAGGAAAAGTTTCAACATTTTCTGTTTAATGCTATTTTATTGAAATTCCTGTTAGTTTCAAGTACCAGACAGAAGTCTAAATCAGAATAATCCAATATAAAATTTAGTAGTTCATATAACAGGAAAACCATCTGTGAGACAGGTAAATTTGGTTGTACAGTAGGCTCAATTTTATCACAATAATCCAACTTCTCTCTTACTACTTTCTCAATTATTTTTTTCTGTCTTATTCAGAGTAAGACAGCTGTCTCTCTCCCCTCATTGCATCTACTTTCCTGGAAGCACCAGCTAGTGTGTCAGAAACCAGTATCTTAAACTTTCTCAAGGCTTTTCTTTTTTGCGTGTGTGTGTGTGTGTGTGTGTGTGTGTGTGTGTGTGTGTGTGTGTGTGTACATGTTCATATGTGTACAGGTATAAGGGGGAGGAAGGATTGTAGGAGCCAGTGGGGTCAAGGGCACCACAAGAAAACCCACAGAATCAACTCACCTGGGCTCCTAGGGGCCTTCTCGGAGCTTTTAGTCAATGCTCTATCAAGCACTGTGCTCCAGGGATAGCTAAGATTACTCCTAGGTGTGATATAAAGCTTCACTCTGAGACAAGCAATACCCTGCCAAACACGTGCCACAGAAAAGCAAGACTAGTCACTGTGCAGACAAGTTTTGGGGCTGTATCCTCAACAGAGGAAGGGGGAGATGACATGAATCCACTTCAAGATACAATTCAAACAGATATAACTCCTAGTTTCTATCCCTTGTATCTTAGTGTGGTAAACGTGCTTGTGAAGGCCAGCCGGCCAGTTCTGCTGATACTTCAGGATGTCAAAAAAATGGATGGCCTCATGTCTAGATACAATTTTAAGTTTTTACATTATATTTAAACTGCAGTTTAGGAAAAAATAGAAACATTTAAAAAATAAAATTCCCTGATGTTTGGATTTACTGTGAAAACTTCAGCTGCTGGAGAATTAAAATTACGACATGTTTGCATCTCACACATTGCCCATCCCTTTGGCAGTTCTAGAATGATAATTTTTGCCTGGAGAGCTATAAAAAAAAGGGGGTATACTATGGATAAGACTAACTAGACACATTGTTTGCTTACATTGTAAAACTGCTTAATTGAATGCTATATGTCACCTGACCAAGGAAAAGCCAAGGCGGACGCACACCTTTATCCAAAGAGAATTACTGAAGAGTGGTGCTTTGCTGGTGCTAGTGAATTAGCCATGGAAGGAGTGGGCTAAAAGTTTTTGAAGAATGAAGAGTGACACCTAACTTAAAATTCAACAGAGGCTAAAGAAATGATTCAGTAGTTAAGAGACTTCACTACCCTTGCAGAAGACCTATGTTTAGTGCCAAGCCCCGACATAGGCACTCACAGCTGCCTGTAACTCCAGTTCCTTGTGACCTGACCCTACAGGCTCATGCATGCATGTGGTGTAATATATATACACGCAGGTACGCACATGCCCACGTACACACACAAGAAAAAATACATTTTTAAATTTTAATGTAGACAATTGTTCTTTAATTTCAAAATATCTGATGGTCTTAAGTGTACATTGATGTAACTTCTAGAGATACTCTGGCCACTGGTTACTACATGCTAAATGCTAAGAGGGAAAGACCTTTTCTAGGCTGAATTCAGAGGAAAAAAATAAGACATAGAAGTTTGAGAAAATGAGTGTATTGTTGCCACAGATAATAAAGCATAAATTATAACTATGTAAGGCTTTCAGGGAGGGTACAAGTAGCATATCAGTTGAAGGCATTTTATCTGAGTTATGCACATGAGTGCTTCACGGGCCATTAGGGCTTGAGAAGGGAGTGTATGATAAGGCCATTCAGAAGTTATTAGTGAGGGAATTGTATACTTTTCTAGGATCTTGATCCTCTATAATCATAAAGTCTGAAGACACCAACTGAATCACTCCTTAAGTCAGTGGATTTAAGTCAAAGTTCTTTCAGTCAGCAGATTAGGAAATGCATGCCCGTTTTTAGGGAGAGGTGGAGAACTCTCCTTCCATCTGCTGGCTCTGCTGCACCAAGGCAACCCATCACCTTTAGTTACACCCCAGTCTCTTACCTTCTTAAAACAGAATAATGTTTTCCCTCTTGAAGATGTTACTCAACATTCTTTTCAGAAATTTTCTTTCTCTGAATGTTGTCCTCTAAATATTTTGTGAATGGGAAAAGGGAATAGCTAAAATATAGTCTTCAAAATATAATACCAATTTTAAGTCTTATAAAATAATACCAATTTTAATAAGTTCAATAAATATAAATTTTCAAATAATGTCCCCCACTATCACCCTGATAATGTATGTCTACTGTTGAACTTTAGTTTGTAATGAATTTACACTGAAATATTCCAAGAATATTCTAGTTTTCAATACTTAGTGAAATCATTTAATTTTTGCTTTTAAGGTATTTCATATTTTCATTATATTGTAGCTCACAAGTAACAGTATAAGCTGGAACTAACTTTTTTCATATTACAAGAATAATTATTTTTTCCAACATTAGGAAAAACAACTTCAGCTCTCTTTAGTTGTGCCTCATTGGTATGGTTCCTCTGACCTCTTTAAACAATATGTTCATCTTGTATGAACATCCTGGGGAAGAGTCCCATATATCAGTTTCCTCTTTGTTTCAAGAAATACTTATGTTCACTTTTTGAAGGAAAAGACTTTCATTTAGATGTGCTCATGAGGGGAGGAGAATGTGGGAAAAGTAACAGATAAGAAATTCCCAGAAGACATCCCTGAAACTGTACAACCCAAAAGAGATTTATAGATAGACTATAAAGACTTTCTCCAATTACAAAGTCAGGGGAGCAGGGTGTGGGGGAAGAGAACCACAAGAATAATAAAGACAGAATTATAAAACACAATTCAAAATGTAGGAAATCCAAAAGACTAACAAACACAGCATGTGTCCCAGTCTATTAGGATTAAGAGACACGCTAATTAAAACAACAATAACATATCACTTTACACCCAGAAGAGTAGCAAATTTTAGAAAGCTGGACAATGCCAAATACTGGAAGCAGTGAGGAATGAGAAAGCTCCTTCCCAGAGTGTAGAGCCATGCATCCATCCTGGAAAACAATCCAAGGCACTTCTTAATCCAATTAAGTTCACATACCATCTATATCCCCACAATTCACCCCAAAGCACACCGTGGAAATTTTCTCATGCCAGCTATGATGAAACACAAACAAGAATGTGCTCCCAGTGGTATTTGTACTAGCAATAGGTTTGGGAGGTGTAGATGCCTGTGCCTAGGGAAACAGATCAATAAGAAATGGAAGCTTGGTGGCTGGAGAGATGGCTCAGTGGTTGAGAGCACTGGATGCTCTTACAGAGGTCTTGAGTTTAATTCCCAGCACCCACATGACAGCCCACAATTGTCTATAATTCCTGTTCCAGGGGATCTGGCACTCTTACACAGACATACCTGCAGACAAAACAGCAATGTACATACAATAAAAATAAATAAACTAATTTTTTAAAGAAATGGAAGCTATGGGATATTCCACTGTGCAATGCATAGTATGTACTATAGACTACTGCAAAGGAATTAGAGGCACAGGCTAGATATCCATATAGCAATAAAAAAGGCACTTAAAGTGTAATGCTATGTGAAAAAAATAAGAGAAAAACTTATTTATTTGAATATTTATTTGATCCTAAAAATACGTGCACACAGTACTGTACAGTTTTATGAGAACAAATTGAAATTAAAGATCACTAATCACACATGTTGGGATGCTTGTCTTCCTGGGGGCTGGAAAGTAGCAATGGAATTGGAGAATGAGAACAGAGTGAGACTAGAAGGAATTAATGGAATAAACCAAGTAAGACTGGCACTCATTAGCAGTCATGAAAACTGTTAAATAACTTCAATTAGGAAGCTATGATTGAGCTAACCTTGCCCTTATAATATAAAAATCATTATGAACAGACACACATACAATTGTGTAAGCACAAGGGACTCATAGTTTGGGGCTCCCTATGTCTTTACTGATATTCAAGTCATTTAACAATGCTATTACATGCCATGTTTCTTAAACTGAATTCCTTGAAGGCAATGTTTGTTCACCACTAAAACAGAACCTTCCAGACAAAAACCCTGCCAGCATTCACCTTAAGAGCAGGAACCCAAGCTTCAATATCCTTCCAGTTGGACTTCTCCAGTTTCAAGGCATTTGTAACTCACTCGACGACATAAAAAGCCAGTCGACTGAAGCTGGCCATTTATTATTTTGAGTTGTCTGTTCAAAAGGCAAAGCTCCCCCTGTGATTCTTCACAGAGATCAACTCTTCCTGCAAGTAGTCTTCAAGATTCAGAGTGATGGTGTTTTGTTTAGCCAGTTTAGGTGTGTAAAAATCTCTCTCAGAAAGATGGCTTGGATATAAACCCACCACTATTTAAATATCAAAAATGTAACTCTTTGGCCAGGCAATAACCCTCCATGTGGGCGAGCTGGATGAGATTTCCAGACCTCCTCTCCTGTCCTGGGATCTGCAGCATCTGGAAATGATACTTGTAGTCATGGTAATACTTCTGTCTGTCAGAATGTATTTTATCCAAAGTTTTCAGTGTGCTTTGCAATTTATTAATCCTTGCAACACCTATATAAGGTAGGCAGAGTTTTTTCCCCTAGAGCAACAAAGGAAATAGAAGGTTGAAAAGAGAACTGTACAGGGCCAGGCATTTGGACAAGCAAGCGGAAGTCTTCTGCAGTTAGGACAGCAGCCAATCCTGTTCCATGATGAACTCAACTGACATGCTCATTATACAAATTTTCAATGAAACCTTATAGTTTCTGAGTGCAGAACGAGTTTTCTTAAACATCAAAATTAATAGAGACTTAAGGAACTAAAAATATAAAATCTGACACTGAAAAAATACGCTTTTGAGATATTACTACATATTTTCATTTATTGAGTTTAATGTTAGAGCAAACCACCAGTGATTTGACACTAGAAGTCTGAAAATGTGTGAAGTATGGTGGTATTTACCTTTGGATGGTGAGATAACTTGGCTGGAGGCACACTCTAGAGACCAGGGGTAACATTTTTGCTTCTGTTATCTGCTTCTAGTTTTTTTTGTGTTTTTTTTTTTTTATTTCTTGGTTGACCTCACATTCTCTTCTAATTTCCATGCAGCTTAATAGAGTTTTCCTGATCTCTCATGGGCAGCTTGTATGTATGATTAATAATATAAAAACCAGTGGACAGATTCTTTGCAATGACTGTAAACCTTTCCTTTTATCAAGGTGATTGTACTTTCGACAATTCACCCCCCTAGAGTTGCACGGAACAGACTGAGCACTTACGAGGTTGTGTTGGTGGCCACAGAATTGATAACATTATGCTGTATAGAATCTAGGATAGCTCAGTTGAGAACATAATGCAAATGAAGGACTTTAAAATAATTGCTCATCCATATGACTAAATAGCTACTTAGAGGTATTTCAAAGAAGCCACGTTTCATAATGATATGGTTTCCATATTATGTGTTGACAATTATATCAAGAGAGTACATTATATGTCCTCTGAACAGTGCAATTGTCTGCTTATTAATATTTTAAAAATTGGGAATGCATTTTATTAATAAATATAGCCACTGTTTAGTGCTTAATATTCTTTCCTCTAAGAGTAATATTATAAATAGACTTTGCCCTCTGATTTTAGTATTTGCATAAAATGCTAAACCTTTTACATAATGTAATAGTCACTTCCTTTAATATTATATTGCTTTATTATTAATGTTATTGTAACATTACCATATTAACATAAATATTAATGTTATAGTAATATATGACTTATGATAATGTTACTAATATGATGTTAACACAGAGTATTTTAAATTAATAAATGCTCTTCTTATAAAAACACCTTTAAGCCGGGCGGTGGTGGCGCACGCCTTTAATCCCAGCACTCGGGAGGCAGAGGCAGGTGGATCTCTGTGAGTTCGAGGCCAGCCTGGGCTACCAAGTGAGCTCCAGGAAAGGCGCAAAGCTACACAGAGAAACCCTGTCTCGAAAAACCAAAAAAACTAATATAATGTACCAAAAAAAAAAAAAACAAAAAAACAAAAACCAAAAAAAAAAACACCTTTAAAATTTTGGTCATAATACCTTTGTTCACTTTCAGGTTACTTTTCCAGACAAAATGATTTCATCTGGCTTCTCTCATTGAAAGCTTGTTAGCTATCACAGACAACATATAGGATAAAGCACGATGACACAATTCAGGCCTGTAGAATGACATCCATGATAATTAACAGGTCTATTGGATGGATGTCTTCTGTGGCCATGCTGATAATTGCACAAGTGTTCAGTTCACCACACTGTCTACAGGATCCAGAATGCGCTGGTTTTGTTGCCAAGAAAAATCTCACCTTTCTTGAACCTAATACATGAGCTAATTTGTATCAACAGGCAGATTCTAACAGAAGTAGTCCAATAGCCCATTTTAAAATATAAAACATTGTTTTCCTGAGAACAAATATTTTTATCAGCAATTGTTTGAAACAAATTTGAAGCAAGCTTTTCTAAAATGTGTTTTCCTCTTTGTTTTATGTATTTGAGAATATGGTGATCAGTTGTGTGATTTTATCTTAGTTGATGGGGTTTTCATGCTACTGTATGTTTCATGTCTGCAACTTTATCTGATTTCTTGTGTGTATTCTAGAACAAAACGTTTGCTCATTCCTATCCACTCTAAGAATCTTAACCTAGCAGCACTTGGTTTTGTATCACCTAGTACCGATTTTCTAATTCCAATATATTTTTTTTGTTTTCTTCTCTTATGCCCACTTACACCTTTATCTGTTCTATCTGGAAGTGTAAGAGCAAAGTTAAGGCGCTAAGACGTATGTAACCATTTTAGCCTTTACATGTCACAGTTTTAAAAGAAATATAAATGCTTGAGCAATTTAATGACATTTTATACACCACAAGCAATTCTCTTTTTTTTTTCTCCATTAGAAATTTGTCTAAGTTAAAACAGTGGCTGATGTTTAACTAAAAGATTATACTAAGAAGTGACAAGAAAGTGCTGCAACTGAATCCTTGGAACCGCATAGGAAAATGTGTCATTAGATGGTATTCATACTCTAAAAATGTGTATCTGCTATCCCCATTTGTCTTTCATTCATGTAATTTTAACAGCCTTGGCATTGGCAAAAGAAAAGGTATATATATCATATTATATATTAAATATATATAATTGTGTTTTAAGGATAAGTAACCATAGATCCAAATGTAGACTGAAGGCTGAATATTTCAACAAACTGAGTCATACACACTGAAGGCAGAGACTCAGCATAAGTATCTATATGAAAAACCATTGGGGTGCTTTGAACCAGCTCAGCTGTCTTTACAGAAGTGAATAAGACCAGTTTCCTTAGACATCAGAGTTGGCACCAATGTTAGAAATTACAACTGATTTAAGAGACTGTCTTGGTCTTTTTTGTTCTGTTAAGTTTTAAGTCTTCTATGGATAGATAGATTAGACAGACAGATAAATGATAGATAGATAGATAGATAGATAGATAGATAGATAGATAGATAGATAGATAGATAGAGATAGATAGATAGAGATAGAGATAGAGATAACTATAAATTATCAATATGTGTTCATATTTAAGCATTCCAAAGCAGTGAACCCAGGTGGTAATTTTCAATAGCTTGGAGTTGTACGTGGATTTTTTTCAAAGTCACTGAAAATGACTTCACTCATTCATTTCCACTCTGCTTTATTGCCACAGATGAAAAAGAAAGTTAGGTTATCATGCAGGAATATAGAAGAAAGCTACACCATTGTGTTTAACCATACAGATAATCACAAAACTGAGAAAGGAGCCATCAAACAAAGGCTATTTAAAATCATGGTATAATCTAAATAATACAGACTCAGGCAGTGAATAGCACCATCTGAAACAGTGAAATGTCAGGAATAGTCCGATGTTGCCTGTGTCTGAATAGCATGTCTTCAGACTTAGCACCCTAAAACATGAAAATTGAACCTGGAGAGATTAATGAAACAATGTAAGTGGTGTTGCAAGCAGCTGAACAAAGAGCTTCTGTGCTGACTAGTTCCTAATCATATTGATCTTGATCATTGGATGTATCAATTTCTCAATCCTTCTGCAATGCTCAAGCCCATGTATCTGGACAATTCAATAAGATTTCTTGCTTCAGTTTCTCTTGACAAGCCATATGAATAACAAATGCATAGCTGTCGTGGTCACTGTAAAGACCTTGCTAGCTCATTTTGAGAAAACACTCCATGACCTCCTCATAGTTTTATTTGACATGTCCTCGATTTTCACTTCTTAGTTATAACAAAAGAATCATCAAACATATTTTTATTTGACCTCAGATAGTACGATTTTTAATGAAATTCTACAAAAATGAAACAGTAGTGCACCATAATTCCAGCCAGTGGTTCTCTGCTTTTGACATCAGCTCCTATTGAAATTTGATACGTAAGACTCAGACTGTTGACTACTTACCATTGTTCAATGTGTAACATTTTTACCTGAGGATAGTGTGAAAATACACTCAAAAGAGAATTCTGTTTTTCATTTTCATTGTAGTGAAATAATGTACATGAGATAGTTCATTGTAAATCATCATTAGGAAATTCAATTCATTATAAAATCAATTATGTGTTTTAAGGGGCTTGAAGGCAAAGCTATAGAATTTACTAGGTGAGGTCCATTAAATGCATTTTTATAGTATTTTTATTTTATAATTAACTTAATTTCACATATCAGCCACAGATTCCCCCATCCTCCCTCCTCCCACCTCCCAGCCCTCCCCCCAATCCAAACTAGTGGAAGCGCATGAATTATGAACCAATGGCAGAGGAACCCCCATGGAACTGGACTAGGCCCTCTGGATAAGTGAGACAGTAGATTAGCTTGAACCATTAAATGCATTTATTTATTTGTCATGTTATATATTTTTATTTTTTTAATTTAACATATTGTTTGAGGGACATAATCCCATTATCAGTTAAGAAACATCTGTGGTTAATAAACATCAAATATAGTTCTGATTACTTAATTTTAAAAATTCTTCGGTTTTGGGACAAGGCAAACAATAACAGCAGTAAGATCATAATGAAATTAGCCACTAAGCAGTGACTCCTGACTATGTCAAGTAGTATACTCACAGTTTCATGACAATTATCTTCTGCCTTTTTCTCATTAGACTTACAAGGGAGGTGTTTTCATTTCCATTTTAATGTTGACAGTACTGATCAGTAGACATGTCAAATGACCTGCCACAGATAAGGTGCACATAACTGCAACACTGAAATTTATAGTAAAGGTAAAATTGACAGAATTAGTCCTGTTCCATTAACCAAGCTCTTCAAAGTTTGTTTTCTTTTTTGTTCAGCTAAATTTAGGCATTACATTGCCTGTTACATCAGAATTTTTATAACTAGACATATAACCAACTTAACATTCACAACTGATTATATTAACCCCCTCCTATTGCTACAGTAGACGGCTACCCACGTAAGGCAAATCTGATAGAGGAAAATGTAATATAGAGGTGTTTACTATTATTATCAACTGATAAATTTATAAAAAATAACCCATTTGTTGTATCCAAACCAAACTCTCATGTGAACATCACACTTTTAATTATTTTATTAATTATTTGAGAATTTATCTTCTTTTTTATTGAAAATAGATTTTTCTTTCGTACAATACATCGCAACCCCAGTTTCCCCTCCCTCCACTCCTCCAAGCCCCTCCCTTGATCAATTCCCCCTTCATCTCCCTTCAGAAAAGGACAGGCTCAAAGAAACAACAACCAAACAGGACAAAACGAAATACAATAAAACAAGGCAAAGAGCCCTCACAATAGACAAGGCAGCCCAAGAGCAGGCAAAATAAAGACACATCTGCTCCAACAGTCAGGAGTTCCACAAAAACACCTAAACAATCTAAGAGCCACAACATGTACACAGAGGACCTGGTGCTGACTCGGGAAGGCTCCATGCTTGCCCCTTCAGTGGCTCTGAGTCCATAGGCACCCTGCTGAGTTGATTCTGTGGGCCGTGTTCTCCACATCCTCCATCTTTCTGACAATCTTTCCCCCACCTCTTCCACAGGATTCCCCAGGCAGTTTGATCGTATTTAATCCCACTCTACATCGCGCCATTTCTCAACCTTCCCCAATTTCACGTTCTCCTTTTTATTTTTTGTAACCCTATGACTCCAATTTGTGCCGCTTATATATTCCTGGTTGTGGGACCATCCACTGTAGTGAGGTTTACCAGGAGACACACCCTTTTAAAAAAAAAAAAAGTAACTCTTCCTCCCCTGAGAAGCCATCAACTTTTCATTGCTCTTCTGTCAGGGGAGGGCTCATGAACACCTTCCCCATCCATGCTAGAATGTTGGTTGGCTCGATTTTATGCAGGTCTTGTGCAGGCAGCTCCAGCTGCTGTGAGTTCATGACAATCCAGTGATCCTGTCATATCCAGAAGACGTTGTTTCCCTCTGCTACCACCTGATCTCTGGATTTTAAAATCTTCCCTCCTCTTTTCTATGATGGCCCCTGTGTCTTGTGAAGGATGTCCCATTTATGACTGATGCTTCATGTTTTATACTTAGCTGTCTAATGTAGGGATCCACTTATGGACATCATTGACATATGGAATCCTGGGGCTCTCAAACTATTGCTACATGAATTTAGCTTGAAACAATGTCCACAAATTGGCAATTCTTCTACTGCTACCAGTATCTGCAAGACAGAATGTTGCAATTATCTCAGAGTTCCCTTCTTTTTACCTCCCACGTGCACCAAAGTATATATTTAAATGTACATATTTTCCCACACTCCACAACCACCACCTTACATCAAGAACTCATCATCTATCTTCTGTAATAAGGTGATAGCCTCAACTCTCCGTGAACTTTTGCCTACTAGACAATATCCACATTTTTAAAAATCGAAGACAACCTTGTCTAGCACTTCTAGGTTAGCAGCCTGGTGCTATTAAGTCAAAATTAAAATTATTTTCCTGAGCCCAGATAACCTTGAATAGTTCAGCCAATTCCCTTCACTTACCTTACCTTGCCTTTCATTCTATACGAGCCACTGATCCCTCAGGATCTCTACTGAGTTCTGTCTTTTAGGGGTATTATCTCTCTGCTGTTCTCAGACATCAATAACCTGTATATCACCCTTGACCTCCCGACAGTGAGGACCTCCCCACTTCCTAGAAAAGCCTCCTACTGATCCTGTGCATCCTAGTTCATGCATCATTTCTTGAAAGCAGCCTTCCTGATAAATCTCACATCAGTCTAAATTACTTCCATCATTACTTTCCTCCATCCCTAATGATAATTACTGAATTGCATATCGCCTCTGTGTTGATTTAACCTCAATTGTTTCGTTTAGAATATCATATTGGCAAAAAAAAATATTATACAACAGTTACCCTTTTCTTCCTGAAAGACAGTACATCCATACACTGTTATCATCCAGGAAAGAACAAGTATTCTTTGCTATTGAATAATGGTACACTTTCTAAAACACATTGATAAGGAAGAGGATGTGATTCATAGCTAAGGCAGAATAAAGCTTAGTACTGACAGAAATGAGAAAATTGATCTTGTGCAAATGTAAGGGGCATGTTTCTACATTCAATTGATGGACGGATAATTTTTTTTAAGATTGCAGTCAGCTGCAGCAAGAGCATAACTCCTATCTGTAAATATAAGAGTGGGGGATGCCATTTTGTTTTTGTTTGAGTTTTGCTCTGTTTCTCTGTTTTTTTTTTTTTTTCAGAAAGAGAAAAGACACAAATGTGAGTAGGTAGAGAGGTGGGGGGAATCTGGGAGTAGTCGAAGGTGGGGAAAAAAACTATTCAAAGTAAATTGAATGAAACTCTCAAAATTAATTTTTTACAAGCATTGGAAGAAGCAGAGAGATCACATATTTTCCTGCTTTTGATACTAAAACAAAATCCAGTTTCATAAAGAAGTCTTCTTCCATGAAAATACATGTGATTGAACGCATTTGAAAAATAAAACAGTTGTCAACTTTTAAATTTTTATTCAACTGTAAACTATTCCATATTTCAAAAACTATTGCATCAAGAGAACTCAAAACTAAAGAATGAGGAGGCTTAAATAATATACTCATTGTTGAATATAGTAAAAAAGACTTTTTATTTTAGAAATTTAACTGCTGTAATTGAAGTATAATACCTTTCAAAACTGCTCCTATTAATCAAATTTTTCTCAAGTGATGGTTCTGTGTGAAGCAAGGTTATAATAGGTCCTTCCTTGAGTATTAATTTCCATGGAAAATTAGTATATATACATAAAAATATGCTCAGAATTCACTCATACAATATGAGAAGTATATTAATAATTTATACTTATATTAATATTTTATTCCTAAACCATTGATGTGAGCCACATGAAGTTAATTACCTACACATAGTTATCTAACTATTCTCAAATGTGAAATACAATCTAAATAATAAAGTATTAAAAGCTTGTAAATTGTTCTGTAAAAGGAAATCATTCATCTCCCTTAAGAACTAGTTTTTTTTTTTAATGTAGTCTTTGATGTCATAGTGAATTTGATGGTAGAATACTAAGTTACTTATTTCTTCCTTACTTTTCATAGAATTTTCATTCATTACAATCTGATGCTGTGTCCTACATAAGAGCAAACTCAATAAAACATATTCAATTTTATCACAATTCTTAACTGCAAAATAAAAAGGGAAAGTTACCACAAAGCAAGTAACTTCCTTAGAAAAACAGCAATACTTTTTCCACTCAGCTAGAAAAAGAATAACATAGTATGCTCAGAGAATCCCTCATACATAAAAACAAGATGGAACCAATATTTAGCTATGTTTGATACACTTTAAAAACTGTTTCCAGCAGATGTATGCTTGATCACATCTTTACACAGGATTGCTTAATATAACATAGTATAACATAGTATCCCTGGGAAGATCGCAGGAAAATTAGGAAAAATTTTCCCTCAAGAGAAGGCTAAGTCTGCTAGAGAATTCATTTGTTCAGTCATTTAAATAGTCACTAATTATCGGTTATGTTACAAACGGTATGATGAATAATTAAATCTGCACAATATAAATATTGTGGAATGGCATCCTTTTAAAATCACGGGAGACAGGAGACACTGTAGAGGTCTTAATCTCTATGTTTACAAAGAACACAGTAACTTACTAAAGATTAACATTAAAAGGATGCATTCAAGTTGGACTTTAAAGACAGGAAAAATTATCTCTAAGGGTGGGAGGAAGTGGAAGTAAGGCATCCAGAGAAAGTCACGCACCAGCACTGATTTATTTGTAGGACCTTGAGAGCCAAGCTACACTGTCCCATGTTCTTCTATGGCAGGCTAACGGGATAACCCACCTCTCTACTCTCTCGTACAAATTTTCCATGTTTCAACAAAACCTCCGACGCAGAAACCAGACACATGCTGTGCAATAAAGGAGCTTCTACCCATGTGTATTTGTAGTTAAGTCAACCTCCTGAAAATGAATAATTCCCTCTTCCTTAGGACCAGTCACATTCTAGGTACATGTGAGATGTACAGAATATTTCTGTCAACACTAAAGTTCTGCTGGACAGTATCATATTTCAGTCTTCTTGTGTCTTTTGCCTAGAGAGAGGCATTTCCAGAAATCTGTGTGGAATTTCAAATGCACTGTTTCAGAGTCGGTAAATAGGGATGAGTTTTAGTTAAAATAGTTATAAATGCTATTTCAGGGTACATCAGAAATCTTTTAGGTACTGCAGGAATGGAGACATCATTTAAATATTCTATGGAAAAAATCCTAGCTAAAACAAATAGCAAATGCATCTATAGCACAGTTTATTTGAAATCTATAAAAGAAAAATGTAGTTCTGACTTTGTCCAAATCACAGATTCTAGTGTTCCTAGTCATTTAAAGATCTCAATTTGAGCCTCAAGACCAGAATCAAGATTGTAAATATCTTTCCCCTGCATCAACATCATTCACCACTTGCTACATCAGACTGACACTTCTGACATATTATGTTATATTTTATATTGAAAATGCACACTTATTGAGCTAATATATTTACCATTTTAGAAATACAATTATATATCTTGTAATCTGAAGACTTAGAGTGTCTTTGTTAAATGAGTTTTATAGCTATTCAAGAATGCCAGCATGCACACAGGCACACATAGACATATGAAAAACTTCTTTACTTTTTGGACAAGTAAGATCAAATTATATAACATACTACATGAGCAGCATAATTTTCAGTGTTATAATTTCCCCACCCCTGTCCTATTTTGTTCATTCAATGTCATAGTTATGTAGAGAGACATCAAGGAAAATGATCATGTTCAACTGACATGTGGGTTTGTCTCTATTCTTAATTATCTAATGTATTTAATAGAGTTAAATGAGTCTTTGCAATCAACAATCATTTTATATACTTTTTATGTGGACTTAAGGCATTTTCTACAGTTGTTTTATAATTTTTGCTAATAATTTGTGAGTACATAAGTACATTTTAATGTTTATATTCATGTACTTAACATAGTAAAATTTTAGTGAATATTTTAGCCTGTCTGAACTACTATATCAAAATTCCATAGACTGGAGAGCTTGTTTACAGCATAAAATTATTTCTTACTATTCTAAAGGTTGCTATTAAAGATCTAAAGAGCTGTAGAGTCAATGTCAGGGGGATTCCATTTCCTGGTTTCCAGAAGCATGTTTCCATGTAGGGGAAGAGGCATAAGTATGTTAATTCCTTCTGTGCAGGTCCTATCCACATAACCTGGTCATCTGCCAAATACCTCACCTTCCCAGGGATACATTCACACCATGTATTGGCTTTCCAATTGTGAGTTTGCAGGAACACAAGCATTCAGATTATAGCAGTCAGTAAAGGACTCGGATTTTGATAGGTATGACTTCAGATGAGTGATACAGTGAAAAACTGCATATCTGGGATCTTATGTCTCTGAGCACAAAGGACCTGAGAGCATTAACAAAAAAAAATGTGCTCAGCTTCTATGAAATGTATTAGTTCAATTAAAGGCGCATCTTCATAGTCAAGTGAAAATTAAGTGTCAAAAAGCAATGAAAGAGCTGAGTATGCTTGGTACCCCTTGAAAACCAAGCATTTGGGAGGCTGAGGTAGGAAGGAGGATCTTAAGTTTGAGGTCCTAGTTCAAAAGCATAATGAACTGAAGCCTGGCATTTTTACAAACAGCAATATCATTATATGTGTTTATGCATATACCAAGTATATACTAGATAGATACTGGTATATATTCATGCATAGTATATGCATTTATCTTAGGGATTCTAGGTGAATGTATACAATGAGTTTACCAAATATTTTTAGTTCTTGTAGTCATACATTTCTGTGATATATTGCTAAAGTAACAAAAATATATATTGTATGTTCTCCCTGCAAAATTACTTAAATGAATGCTAACTTCCTGATTATGACATAAACCAAAGAAGCAAGAGAGCTCTCCTCTACATTCAAAATCCACACATATACTTAAAAATACTTACATGAAAAATAGTGCAAACAGTTTCAAAAAAGAACACAGTACAAATAGATGTCTCTAACAGTCTAGAAGTTAGTGACAAAAATGGAAAGACCAAAGATTCATCACATCAATGGATAAACTATTAATCATTTATTTATGCACACATTTCATTGCCTTTGATTCTCCAACCTGTTAAAGAGTTAGAAATTTAAAACTGTCTGTTTTCTCTTATAATCTGTACTTCTGAAGTTAGAATCAGTGTCGGAACAAGATCAACCTAGTCTTTATGTAAAGAAAGCACACTCATTGAATGCTGGTGTTTGACTCAAACTTTAAGCTTAGAGATACCTAGTAATTTCCTGGGATCACACAGGAAATTAGTGGCAAAACCAGTGTTATGAACTGGGTTTACTACTTCTTCAACAGTTTTCTTAATACCTCGCGGAAATCACAAGAGCTAAATTAAGTTCAAAACTGCACATAAGGATAGCTTAAAATAAATACACGTTTGTCTGTGAATTTGCCAGAATGAGTTTAATTATTTTTATGGATTTTGCCTATAGTTGGGCCTGAAACCAAATTTTTAGTTTACAGATCAGATTATATCCTAGCGAGATTAAAAATGTCCCAGAAACCCTGGCAGAGTGATCTAATCTTGGGACCATCTGTTTTTTGGATTGCTCTTGGAATTTTTCTTCAGAGGAATTCTGCCAACCCTTCTCTTGTCACTGGCTCTTCTCTGAGTGACTGAATTATTCAGTGTTGGACAAAAATTATTCTCAGCACCAGGTTTAAATTTTTACAGTAATTGATTGAGTAGACATCCAATGTGAGACGATTCACTCTACATAGTGATTCTCACTAGTGTATAATATTTAAGAATGCTCATATGAATGTGACTTTTAACTTTCAAAGAAAACCTAAAATGATGTTTAAGGGGGAGAGAAGATAACAGAATCTTGATGTGTGGAGGGAATTTAGAGACTGCCTAGAAATTCCACTTCAGTATCTCTTGTTGATGCTCATCTGGCTTGTCATAACAGAACCAAGTTCATCTGAGCACAAGTCTAATGACAAGCAAGTTCTTTCATCTTCTCTTCACATCTCTGAAACACAACAGTATGCCTTTACCTAAGATGATGCTGTTTCTTAGAGATTTAAAATCTTGAAGAGAATGATGGGGCTTTTTTTTTTTCAGTCCTTATAAACTTATGACAACAGAGGTTCATGAATCACATACTAGCTCTTTGTTATTTTACTTAATTTTATTTATTTTATTTGTTAAATTAAGACATAATTACATTGTGTTTCCTCTCCCTGTCTGACCTCCAATCCCTCCCATATACCACCCCCTTACTCTCTCTCAAATTTGAGGCATCTTTTTCTTTAATTGTTGATATGTATATATAGATAGACAGAGAGGTTATTAAATACATAAATACAACTTGCTCAGTCCATATGCACATAATGTTACTCATATATCTATGATTGGAGGACTGACAATATGGTATTGGATAACTAATCAGTGTGTTCTCTGGAGAAGACTGTTTATTCCACTCTCAATATTACTTAGTTCCTGTTGTTCTTTCTCTAGAGATAAGACTTCCTCTTCCACCTGCCAAGAGAGATTCCCCTTCCATGTTAGCATGTCTATTGATGTTGTCCTTTGTCAGGTCTTTCTTTTGTAGCAGCCATGTTGATAAGACTTCATGGATGTAGCTTCTCTGATGTTTCTAAGAGATACAATCTTAGAGCAACCTTCCTTTCCTCTGGTTCTTACAGTGTTTCTGACCCTACTTCCATGATGATCCCTGAGCACTAATGGTGTAGGAATTACGTTGTGATTGTTACCTATTGGGAATGGGCATCACACAGACTCTCGCTCTCTGCATTTTGATCAAGTATGGCTTCCTGTGATAGTCTACGTCTGTTGCAAAATGAAGTTTCATTGATGAAATGTGAGAGCTAACTTAGCAGTGGGTATATTGATAAATATTAGGAATGTAGATAAGAATTGTGCTTCTTTTGTAAAGAAGCAGTTTAGGTTCTCCTCCAAGATTCATTACTTCCTAGCCCCAGAGAGTTGGCTGGGTTTCCAGGACCAGGCATGATTTTCCTCTTGGAAATGTGTATGGCAATGCATGCTAGCTCTTGAATTTGCTCCTATTTCATTGATACCAAGTTACATGGTTATATCAGGCTACAAAGCCTCTTATCACATCTCTTTGTCAACTTCATCTTCTTCATTTATATTTTTTAACTGACTGAGCCCAATTCATGCTGCCCATATGCATTATGAGTGTGGAGTCATCCCACTAAGGTATGAGGAACCTACTAACAGCATGGCTACTGTACACACATGAAATCACAGAAGCTACAGGTACATGCACAAGACCAGCCAAGATACTTGCTGTTCTAAGTGGCTTCTGCCTAAAATTCTGTAATAAACTGGTTATTTTTTCTTTATGGGTGCTTCTCATAAAAGTAAACACTGTACAAAAGTGAATTACAGTCAACATAAAGTCCCCCCAAGACATGTGGATACATGGAGATAAGTGAGAGAGTTGAGATCTTAAAGATCTTCCCTTTCTTGGAGTGCTACATAAGGAAAGTTAGTTGATCCTCTTACAGTCTTTATTACTGAGTTAGCACTGCTTTACATGTGCCTCCTCTGGCAGGTACCGTGGTTTTCACAGTAAGCCTACGAAGTAGAAGTTGTCACCACATCCTACACAGAAGGGAAAAGAGGCTTATTTGCAGTTGGGTAGCTTGACAAATGAACACAGTTGGAATATTGCCGAGTGAAAGTCAAGCTGCCCCTCGAACCAATGCTTTGTCCATTGCTGCAAGGGTCTGACAGAGTGGGCTCTTGCTCTGGGTGAGTTGAGAGATGCTGTGAACTATATTGAAAACCAATCTAGCTCCTGGAATTTTCAGCTCTCTTGGAAAGAATACAAAGAACCCATGGGCTCCAGCTCCTGGCACATTACAGAGATCATCTCCAAGGTTTGAGTCTGCTCAGAAACTTTTACAAGACTAGAAAGAAGTCTTTCTTAAAATAACAAGCTTGGCCTAAATCCTTTCCCCATAAAACCTGATCTTCCTCAGCCTTGATCCTCTTGGTAGATAAACACATGCTGATCCACCTCGTCTAAATCCTAGCTCTAGTCCACTGACCAAAGGAAATAGGAGTGACCTCACCCGGATGCAGGCTGCATTCTTGCTTCTTTAAATCACCAGCCACTAATGCACTGTCCTCCAGTCACACCTACAAGATTCTTAACATGTACTCTCCCAAGTCTTGTGTAGTCATGGACTATCTGCTGCTCTAGACATTATACATAATCCTAACAAAGACTACATCTCTTTCTTTAAATCCCAGGAAGACCTACATTTCCAGTTTCCGCTGATAGGATTATAGTCTTTTAAAAATAGGTCCTATTGGGGGAACTAATGTGAGCAAACAGCTGAGCATTACGAATCTGTGCAGTATCTTTTCAATTATGTGCAGCTTAATCCTTTCTCATTTGGGGCCTTTAAAAGTCATGTATTTACTCTGCCTCCCACATCCTGCCACTTTTTTATTTTAATGTTTTTTTCTTTTTACATAACTAGTGATTATGTAAGAACAGCAACTATTGAAAAGAGGCAAACTCTGGAGGAAACAGAAAGGTTACAGAAGTCAATGCATTCTATTTAACTTGAACCACAGCATTACACATTAACTGTCATATTTGTAATAATTGAATAACAAGTGTGCATTGGTGGCAATACTAAAAATGTGTCTGCTTATTGGCAACAGATGTTTTAATATCCCATTGAGTCAAGTGCTCCAGGAATTGCCTTAGATGCTAATGTTTTTCCTACAAATCCCATTACCTCCTACTCAGAAACAAAGCAGGACAAATGACTAGCAATCCTTTAAAAATAGTCAACCAAGTGATGTGTAAAAAGTGAGAAGCAAAAAAAAAAGTGTAATCCTACTAATTTTTACTATGACAACTCAAACACACATAAACTATCAAATGAACATACAGTCTGTTTTTTAGGATTATGTTATTATGTTATTAGAGAATTTGTTGACATTAACTTCATATTTAGGAGCAAGAATGTTAACATTTTAGAACCTTTTAAAGTCTTGTACAAATATATTCTTAGACCATAAACAGATTAGAAAATGCTCACTTCCTGATTTACCAATCAGAATTTCCCCCAAATTACTATTTGCCTATAAATCCCGACCAACTCACTCTCTACAGCATGCCAGTATCTTTCAAAATCTTCTTTTATAATCATGCTCTTCCCTCTTAAATAAGCTGTAAAATTACATTATATGCTGTGGATATCACTCTGTATAAATAAAACACTGATTGGCCAGTAGCCAGACAGGAAGTATAGGCAGGACTGGCAGAGAGGAGAGAGGAAAAGGAGAGGAAGGAGAGGGGAGGAGACATCAGCTGCTGTTCAGGGAGCATCATGTAGAGGTAACAGGTAAAGCCACGGAACACATGGCAACATACAGATTAACAGAAATGGGCTGAGTATAAGAGTAAGAGCTGGACAATAGTAGGCCTGAGCTAATGGCCGAGCAGTTTAAATAATATAAGAGTCTGTGTGTTTATTTTATAAGTGGGCTCCGGGACTGGCGCGGCTTGGCAGAAGCTGGAGAGAAATTCTCCAGCTACAGTTATATTTCAAAGAGCCATTCAAAAGTTGTGCTGGTGTGAGCATAGGACCCCCTGAACAAGAATTCATAAACTCCCCAAAAAGTTAGGATGACTTTCACCCGTCATTACAACCATCACCAACATTACAAAAGTCTGAATGTGTTTAATTTTTCTCCCCTTATGAATCTGGTTTCATCTGTCCTACAATTATCAGTGACATGTGTATCCAAAGCAGCACAGACAAACTTTGTGGTAAAATGGTATCTGTAGGTGGTTCCTGACTTCTCTCTTCTCTGTCTGGTTGGTATGAAGTGACTGGCACTCAACTTTGCTCTCTTTTAACTATCTGGATTTTCTTACTTATTTGAACATATAGAGAAATTGCTAGAACCTAGAACAATCTTCAACTGGAAATCATATGTTATCAGATTCTCTATTTCTCATTCTAGCTAACCTGCTTGTAGCTGAAGTTTTCTTGGTCCTGCCTGGCCCACAGTCAGGACAAATCTCTCTCACTCACCAGTCCTGCAGCTGCTCGGACCCAATCAAACACACAAAGACTTATATTACTTAAACTGTTTGGCCTAATGGCTCAGGCTTCTTGCTATCTAGTTCTTACATCTTAAATTAACCTATTTCTATAAATTTATACCTTGCCACATGGCTCGTGGCTTACCAGTATCTTACATGTTGCTACTCATGGCAGTGGCTGGCAGTGTCTCCTTGGCTCAGCCTTCCACTTCCCAGAATTCTCCTCCTCTTTGTCCCGCCTACACTATCCTTCCTGCCTGGCTACTGGCCAATCAGCGTTTTATTTATCAATCAATCAGAGCAACATATATTTACAGCACACAGGACATCCCACACCTGCTAGCACCTGTCACCTTCCCCTACACTGTGTGTGTGTGTGTGTGTGTGTGTGTGTGTGTGTGTGTATGTGTGTGTGTGTGTGTGCTCACATATAATGGAGTCCATTTTCCTTTAGTTAGATTTTGCCACGCTACAAGAAAAAAAAAAGAATCAGTATTTGGTATTTATTTTTAGGTAATAACTCCACTTAAAATTAAAGGGATACAGTGTCTTATCAGAGTCTTCAGAGTTTAAAAGTGAGTGGGATTTTTCAAAAGCCTTCAGCAAATAGGCAATGTTGCTGTGGTATCCAACGACTTTCTCTATCAATAAAGGGATATAAAAATAAATTGCAATATGATTTGCAGGATATGGACTTAGTTTACTCAAATCCAGCCTTCTTAGTTAACATGGCATTATTTCCAGAGCATGAGAACATGGAGATTTGAAACAGAATGTTCCTTTAGAAAAGAGAGCCTTCTGACTAACCCCAGGGTAAACAATGAAGGAGGGAAGCAAGACCCAGGCGAGAAATTATGAAAGTTAAGCCTAGGAAGTAAAGCTGCAGAGAAACTTAGAACAAACTTCCCTTCATGATCATTCTTAAACCATTGCTTAATCCTTTACAATTTTATGGTTCTTTCATAGGCAGTCAAAATTTAGAAAAGGCACTAATGTCATAGTTACCGTAACTGGAAGGAACTCATTCCCAGGAAATGAGCCCTGTGTCCTCCTTCATTTCTGGATTGTTCTGGAGTGATGCTAGGTATAATACTCTGCTTTGGTGAGTATTTGGTCACTGCACTACCCAAGGCAGATCCCTTTTCTTACTTTACCCTAACCCTGACAGTCCCTAGCGACTACACATCCCTCAGAATTTCTCCTTTGTCCCTCCATAGCTGTCCACTAGCATTAGAGAACATTCCCTGGCAACAAAAATCAATCTGCATCCTGACTCCTTTAGGCTCTCACAAGTATGTATTCACACCCCTGTCTTGGCCATTTGACAGGAGAATGTGGAAACCTGGGCAGGTTCCTGAGCTGAGATACTCACTCACTCTCAACTTACAGCTTCCCCAGGCATATGGACACCTTCCCCATGCTCGAGCTGCCCCTTTCGTGGGTGCCAGAGGAAAGACCAGACTCTCCTAATGCCAAAACATCAGCTCACTCTGTTTTAATGCAGGATCCAGTATTTCACAGATGCAGATAATATAAACATATAAACATTTATTTATGAAAATAATTAAATGCTTTAAAATAAAATGTACCTTTACTAATTAAATAATTGGGGGGAATGGAAATATAATTCAGGATTTGAGAGCACTTTCTGATCATCCAGGGGACCCAGGTTCAGTTCCCAGAATTCACATCTGGTGACTAACAACCACCTGTGACTCCAGCTTCAGAGAATCAAAGCTCTCTTCTGACTTCCACAGGCACCTGTGGACATATCACACACACACACACACACACACACACACACACACACACACACACAC
>CABHPR010134799.1:39582-53320 GCA_902168415.1 Peromyscus melanophrys
CACACACACACACACACACACACACACACACACACACACACACACACTAACATAAATCTCTTTTAATTAAAAAATTATAGTTTTCAAATTTATAGCACAAAACATATGACCAGGGCTTCCAGCACTGTGAGGGCCTCCTAGCCTCCTCAGGTCCCATGTAGGTGGAATGCCGAGTTTAGGTTGTGTGCCATAGTCCTGTCTGCTGCAAGCAGGAGCTTGCTAGAACTGGGTAGCAAGTTCAGTCATTGTATATAGTAACTCCTCTTCACTGCTATGGATCTGATTCTAAGGAGTGCTACTGACTGTCTTCTCCTTTATCTTCATTAAGATGTAGCACTTGTTCAGCTGGGGAGATGGTTCAGAAGGTAAAGCCCCTTGCTGTGAGGCCTACTCATCTGAGTCCAATCTCCAGAAGCTACCAGAGCCCACATGATAGAAGGAGAGAACTGACTCTTGAAATCTGTCCTCTGGCCTAGAGAGAGAGAGAGAGAGAAAGAGAGAGAAAGAGAGAGAGAGAGAGAGAGAGAGAGAGAGAGAGAGAGAGAGAGAGAATCTTTTCCAGACCACAGAATAATTTTGTTCCTCAGGGTGCTCTCAGGAGAGTGCATTGTGAACAGAAAACGCTGAGCCTCATGGTGCCCACCTCTTCCATCGTACCTCATTTAAAGTAAGCTCCATGGCTACTTTTTCAGAGAATGCCAAACATGATGAGGCCCTGCTACCCAGTCCCAAGCTGTCATAAAACTCCAATTCCTTTTTTATTATACTTATCACACTAATTATAAAATAACTAATATTGCTATGAGTCAGGTTTTCTAGTTCTGGGAGTGTATCTAATTATTTAACTTACTTAACAGCCCTTGTGAAATGACTTATGGATGTGATAGAATAACTTGCCTAAATGCATGTTGCTCCTGAACAGTAGAGCTGGGATTTGAATGAAGCTTTAAAACTTATGTTCCCAGCCACTACCTCTCCACAGTCCCAAAGCAAAACATCGTTGTGTACATGCCCATTTGTAGACTGGTGATGGGTGAGCAGGTATAAAAGAATGCTTTAACATCATTTCTCTTCCACTACACTATATAATCTGCTTTGTCATAGAGATGTAAAAAGGCTTTGGCAGATATTTATCTCCAGTAGCTATTGCAGTTTCTGAATCTTTGGCATTCTAAAAGGTCTAAATAAAGAGCGAACGAATGAATGAGAATCGGTTAACAAAAAATTGAGGACTAAGAGTCAGACGAATGTCATATCAAATGGTCCTGAAAGCTGTACAAATAACTTGGAATTCACCCTAAGTGCCAGTCACTGAGGGAGGGAAGGAAAGGACCATGACACTGTTTATGTCCCAGGTAAGCCCCATGCCCAGGCTACTGGGGACAATACAATTGAATGTGGAGTTCACTTTGCATAAGACAAAGAAGGCAACTTAAACTTTGTTTTCAGGGATGTTTTTACGATCATTACAATATAAAATAAGGCACTCCCAGAAGGAATTCCTCCTCCCAACCAAGAAGATCAACGCATGGGGGATTCTGCAGTGCTACAGGCAGTTATTGTGAACCAAAAGTACAAATGAGTCACAAAATTCAAGACTAATCCATGTTATTATAAAACCAAATGCTCTACACTGTCTAAACATCGATCTGTTCATACCATTTTCCCTAACCAGACAGTAAGTGTTCTGAGTCCTTTTTCTGTCATAGTCAATATTAGAAATGAGTTTCAGAAATATTCTTAATTATAGCAACTTTAGTACCCCAAGTGGTGTCAATTATCAGGACTGAATTTTTTTTCTTTAAAGATTCATGGGTTTACATTTTAAATAGATCATTAATATGATGAAAATTACCATCATATCAGATTATATGGCTTTAATAAAAGTCTTTAAGAAAGTCCAAAAACAAACAAAATATCATTGGTCCTAACACAGTGTTCTTTGGTCACTAGTTATTTCAGTATGAGCAGAAAATTAAAATTATTCTCTATCTTATTTATTTATTTATTAAGCAAGTTATCCTATTGTTATCTTTACAGAAATTGAGTCAACACAATTCTAAATAGTATTGGCCTTCCAGAATAATTTACCAAAGGGATTCAGTAATTTTAAATCCTCTATTTCTTCCAATTTTGCTACCTAAGTATTTATAGCCCAGATTTAACTAAACAATTCTACATTTTAAAATATGCAACTTCTCATGTGAAGTACATTCTAAAATTATCTAATGTAGCATTTTAGCTTTGGAGAATTCTTTCAACTCCACTTAAAACTCAATGGTTATGGTTCCTGCTTCTTTACGAGATGGCCCTCTTTGTTTATTTGTTTATTTTTAGTGGGCTTTGAAATATCATTTGAAGGGAAAGCCCATCTGATGTCAGTTCTTTCTTTATTGAAGTTCCACAGAGTCAGCCGGAGATAAATGGAATTTTCTTCCTCAATCCAAGGCTTAATTATGGTAATTAGTCTGTGCAATTTGTAAAGTTTGGCAGCCAATTCAGGTCCTAATATGCATAAGCCTCTTTCTGTTACAAATTGAGTAGGTTTTAATCAGTTTTTAAAAGACAGTGTCTTACTATGCCTATGTGCCTTGCTCTTAGATTTCAAGATTGAGCATTGTTTCCAACTCTGCTGCATCATTAGCAGGTTAGATATTTTTTTAATATTCATGAAGCTTTCATCTTTGCATTAATCCCCCAGCATCTGTGATTATGATGGGCACTTCAGGGATCTGTCTATTGTGTGCCTTTGGAGAATGAAAGGGCCCAGCAGTTCCTGGCAGTAAATTAACCCTCACAATGCCGCTTGGTGCCAAATGCCTTTGAAATGTTGCCTTATGCTCTCTTCTTTCTGTGTGGATTTCACACTGATGGTTGATTCCCTCAACAGAGCCATGTTTCACCTCATCCTGACAGCCATCTGTGACACTATGGTTCCTACACACACACCCTTTCACTGAACAGCATATCTTTCACTAGTTTTTTCTCCCTCCTTTTCCAAAATGAGCCTGTTAATCAGTTGAGTCCAGGTTACTAATTCTCATTTCAGAATGTGGATATTTGTACGCAGTGAGGAATTTGTAGGCATATATGCAATTAGATTTGTGATGATGCTTTACCAAAATAATTTCATAAATCATCAATAAGTTCTTCATTTTTGCTTAATTAATTAATAAATACAAATATATTTTGTATTTGAAGTAATATATCGAATCTCCTGGAGAATAAATGAATACAACATATATAATTTTATTGAGTTAACAACTTCTACCAGGCTCTTTTATCTTTAGATAAGTAACTGGGTCAATAGATAAACTGTCAAAATTTTAGGTAACAACTAGTCCACATTTTAGTAATGACTTACTTTGGTACTTGAAATCCCTCTCATTCATGCAAAGAAAAGGGGTCTGCTAATTAAGCATAGGACCTTATAATGCAGTGAGGAAATGTCTTTTTTGTCTCATAGCTTTGCGAAGAGAATCAATTTCTAAAAGCAAACCAGAACACCATTTCTGTAACGGGGTCAAAGCTAACGTAAAATAAAATAATATTCTGTTAACATATAGCCTTAGATAATGAGCATCAAATTGTAAAGATTAAAATGAACGTACTGTCAGGCAGCAGTGGCACACGCCTTTAACCCAGCACTCGGGAGGCAAAGCCAGGCAGATCTCTGTGAGTTCGAGGTCAGCCTGGTCTACAGAGCAAGATCCAGGACAGGCACCAAAACTACACAGAGAAACCCTGTCTCGAAAAGCCATTAAAATATATATATATATATATATACTTCAGGTGAACTCTAGGCAAAAAGCCAATAATCCTTCATGAAAAATCAAGAAAGGTGAGAATAGCAGACTCTCAAGTTAGTACAGGAATCCAGATAAGTCATATTCAGTTTTCAAAGAGTGAATAGCTACAATAACAAGCCACTCTTCCTGAAATCTCTTAGATTTATTTAAATGTAAAATAAGGTAGTCTTGTAATGGTGCCCTTTGCTGGGCATGTGGCAGTCGCTATCGGTGCTGGCTTGTTTTTATGTCAACACAGGACAATCTGGGAAGAAAAATGAGAAACTTCTTCCATAAGATTGGCCCATAGGCACATAGGGAGGGCAGGTTCTTAATTGATGCTTAGTGTGGGAGGGGCCAGCTCACTGTGGGCAGTGCCACCGCTGGACTGGTGGTCCTGGGTGCTACAAGAAATCAGGTTGAGTAAGCCATGAAAAGCAAGCCTAAAGGAAGCAGCACTCCTCCAAGGCTTCTGTTTCAGCTCCTGCCCTGGTTTCCTCCATGAAGTGCTGTGATTTGGAAGTAGCAGCAAATAAATCCTTTCCTCCCAAGTTGTTTTTGGGCATGGTATTTTTTTCACGCCAGTAGAAATCCTCAGACACTATATGTAGTAGCCTTCATCAGGTAGGACAGGAATGGAATTCGATCTCTTGAATGACAGAAATGGAGGCTTGTAGGGGAAATGACTGGGTAGGAAGGTCTACCCATCCTATATATTCCCAACCACTTGACCTTGTAGAGAGAGAAGGTTATTAAAAGAGGCCTGGTCTGTGAGGAAAGTATTTTATAGGGGGTCATGCATTTGCAGGCAAAGAGAAGTCACTGAAGGTGCCTGCAATATTCAAGAAGATGATACTGTTGGCAGCACCAGGTCAGCAAGGAGGTTTCAAGAGATATTATTGTGTATCTTCCTTTCCACAACAGACACACTCTTACATTTCTACAGCCGTTGGCATTCAGCGAACTAGAATTTAAGCTTCCATTTCCTGTTTTGTGGCCCACATGGAGGGGCTAGGCCTGGTTAGGTGAGCCTTTTTCAGACTTTTGTAGAAATAGGAACTTATGAACTGAAAGCTGAAATGTTACAGAAAGTACCTCTAAAAACTCAAAATACTATAAAACACTTCATTCAGCTTTTCCAGAGTATTTCTTATAATCCTTATGAGCAGATTATTTTCATTTTATTCTGTGTTGAGACAGAGACACTTAATACACATTAACTATCTGCATATGTAATAGGGGTTACTACAAGCTAATGCTTTGCAGAACATAAGGGTTAAATATACTAATTACAAGATTTTCAATTATATCCATGGAAAATAAGGTATCATTTTTAGGTAAATGAGAAAACATGTATTGTAATGTTCTTGGATGGAAGAAGATTCCCACTAAGACAATATTCTTCAAATATACCTAAGCCTACAAATTATTCTAAATATATAATTGGAGGAAATTGCTAGTATAAATAGCTTTGCTAGCAAAACACTATACTGGCTATCTCTTACTATTGAGAAAGTTGAGCAAAAGGAGAATTTTCCTATTCAAGTTTGTGACCTTAACTGGGGAACTGTTCCTAATGTTGCTTTACTTGCATGCATTTAGGAGTGAAATAATATGCGTTGGGGAGCATTAAGGCAAAAGGTTGGTGTGCTTCTCAAAAGCACGTCATTTGAACACACAATTGAATTTCCTTGACAACTTCACTGCCTGGAAGACTTTATGCAGGTAAAGGTCCTTTGGGCTTAGCTGTGGCTCAGTTCCATTTGTTCACTGGTGTTGAGATAAAAGCCAGAATGAACCCTACCCTGGGGTAGCCAGTGGTGGATTAACCCAGCCTTCAAGGGGCTCAGTTTGAAGGTGGAGGAGGGGAAGAGGATAACCAGAGCATAGCCAGACCTTCCTGTGTTTATTATTTTGTAAGTTAGAATGCCCATTTTCTCAAATGGGAGCCATGAAATTCACACAGTGTCTATTCAGCACTATCACATTTCATCGGTGGCTCAGATAATAATGAAAAAAGAACCACTTGTCACCAACATTTATAATATTAATGATTGTCTTCATTAACTGCCAGCTGAAAACCATTATGTTATGTGATCAGATGTAGAGTGTGTCTTTGAAGAATATTTCCAGTAATATGCCTACACCCGTGTTTTAGGTAGAAGTGAAAGAGAAGCATGTACATAATGTCATTGTATAACCTGAAATGTATTTTGTCTTTGGAATAAAAAATTAATATCATTAATTAATAAGAGCAAGGTTAAATAAAAGAATAAAAACTTTGCTTAATTCATCCCTTCCTTGCCTATGAAGCAAATAGTTGTCATCTGACTTGTTTTTGTAAACGGATTATTAACATTTTACCTCAGTCTTTTTAAATGAGCAGTGAAAAGGCTTTCATAAAACTGAAAGATTTCTTCTAAAGAGTCACTGAGGAGACTACCTCAAATCTGCTCTTGGTCAAGGTTACTCACTGCTTGTCATCATTTGAGAGAAATGTACATGTGCTGTTATCGGCTTGCTGTTATTCGCTTAGCCTATTGCAGTTCCCAACTAAAGACAGGCTACAAAATGTCAGGACATTTTAAAGGTGAGGTTTGTCTTCGTCAATCGTCGTGCATTAAATGTGATACTAGCGTTCATCTGTAAGCATCTCATCCGTGCAAAGCATGTCTCCTACTCTGAGTGTCAGATACAAAAACATACATGTCTGCTCACATGCCTTCATTTTGGTCAGGCAAACATGAAGATAACATAAAATCTTGAGCCTAAGGAAATACATATGCCAAAATATATAAATAAATAATACCTGAAATACCTTTTCAGGTAAATGGAGAAATGCCCAGTAGGTAAAGGACTGACTAGTAAAGCATGTAGGACTGACTTCGAATCAATAGAATCCACAAACAACTGAGCAATGTGGCAGCACGTATTTTATCCGAGCGCTCTCGTGGCGAGATAAGAAGCAGAAGCAAGAGAATCGTTGGAAGCTGACAGGCCGGCCTCTTGACCTTTGCAGTGACAAACAGAGAGATTCTGTCTCCAATGAAACAATGAGGAACAACATCCGAGGTTGTCCTCTGGCCTCCACCCACATGCCCTGGCATGTGCACTCACACACACACACAACCATGCATACACATAGTACACATAGATACGACACACACACACACACACATACACACACACACACACACACACACACACACACACACACACACACACACACGGTGTTAGGATCAGAGAAGAAAAGATAACAATTTATCTTTGGAACTAAAAATACAAAGTCTTTCGAACTACAAGAGTAAATGTGATAGCAAAAGAAATGTTTTTAATTATGAGACACATCAGACTTGGTAAGCATTTCAACACAGTCAGCAACAGAGTTCAATGAGTAGCTCTTAGCAGACATGGTAGCTGGAAAGATGGTTGAAGATGGAAAATAAAAACAACACATCCATGTTTGTAACTGGGAACAATGCATTGCTGTATTGCTATTTGAATATAACTCCTTATAAAGTTTCTGAGAGCGCTCCAAACTAACAAAACTGAAGACAGCATGTAACAATTCTGCCTTCAGATGGTTTTTTAAGTCCACTCCTTGCTAAGTATGTTCCTCCCTTCAGGGAAGTTACAAAGGGACTCCTTTCCAGGAATGCTGTGCTTAAGGGGATCATTAAGTGCAGAAAATTGGGGAAGTTTTTTTTAGTGATTTGGTTAATGCAAAAAAGATGTTTGACTTTTAGCAATGGAGGGTGCTGTTTTTCTTTTTGTTTGTTTATTTGCTTGAATGTTTTAGTTATCAATAATAAATCTATAATAACTGAATTTGATCCAGGCTATCAGAACCAAAGGCAGCATCAAAAATGGTTTAAAACAATATATTTGTATGTAGTAAACTCAGAATTTTTAATCCTCTGGGTTCCATTTATCAGAATTGACAATGAAGAGCTTAATCAAATTTAAACAACCCATGAAAATAGGATCCCGTTAATTTGTTAATGACTCCTTTATGCCTACATTTCTATTCCTTTGGCTTTTCTTTAGCATTAAGTTTTTATTTACATATTGATTTGTTACATTCTTTTATATATACACAACCAGTGATATGATTTTAATAGGTTCTCCTAAGAGAAGTTGTATGTTCTTATTATAAGAACATATAACACATGATTCATAAAGAAAATGTGTAAAATTGTATTGTAAGTTTTAAATAGTTTGATGATTTCCAGAAAATGCACTGTTGATATTTTTCCATGATTTCTATGGACTTCATATGTAGTTCTCGCATGAGTATTGGCTGTTGTTTTCATTCACACTTAAAAGTAAGAAAAAAGAGAAGTAGCACCCATGTGTCTTCAATGACAGAGCATGTGTTTAGTGTGAGCACCTGTAATAAAATGCAAGATCAAAAATAAAATCTGTAATAATAAAACTCTGTGTCAGATTTTACAAATACGTCAATAAAGTGAATGACTTATTTATTAAAGTCACTAATAGTTTTTGAAGAATGAAGGAATTCTTCATTTTGAAGGATGTGTGTATGTATGAGTGTGTGTGTGCATGTGTGTATGTGTATGAGTGTGGGTGGTGGCTCACACTACTCTCAATGTAATGGCTACTGATATGGTATAATTTAATTTGGGGTTGAATATTTATTATTAATATTTTCTTCATTACTATTGAAAATTTTAAGGATCGACAACAAAATCATCAATTTGTAGTTTTGTTCTCCAATTTCTACAACGTAAATACTTAACCCTTTGCTACTAATATGACACACTCAAATATATAAATTTGAGAGAAGATACTTGGAAACATGGTATATCTAACTTCATTTCTACCATAACATGACACTTGTCATCATGCCAAGTGTGATGACTCAAGTTTTTAACCCCAGCATTCGAGAGTCAAAGTTGGGTAGATCTCTGCCATGAGTTGTAGGCCAGTCTGATTTACATAGGCATTTCCAGGCTAGCAGGGCTACATGTTGAGTCCCTGTCTCAAAAAATAGACAGACAAACAAATCACATGTGATTAGTATTAAAGGCATAGATAATAATATAAATCTAGTAAAATTAGAAAATTAAGGATTAATATTTATATTTCTATTGTTTAATTTGAAATAAAATTGGTTTCTTTGTTATGACCACTTCACAAACTCTCTGGAGAAAAATGTGTCATTTCTTTTGTGTAGACAGATGTTTCCATGTCCCGACCGCCCAGTCCCAAAAAATGGATTCAGAGGCTGAATTATAAATTATAAATACTTGGCCAATAGCTCAGGCTTATTATTAACTAATGCTTACATTTTAAGTTAACCCATAATTCTATTTATGCTTTGCCACGTGGTGGTGCCTTTATTACCATGGCATATTCATCTCCTGCTCCCTCTGCATCTGGCTGGTGACTCCTGACTTCACCCTTCTCCTTCCCACCATTCTTAGTTTGGTGTTCTACCTATACTTCCTGCCCAGCTACTGGCCAATCAGTGTTTTATTAAACCAATTCAAGTGACAAATATTTACAGTGTACAAGAGGATTATTCCACAGCACTCTTGTTAACTAATGAATGGAACACTAGCACTCTACTATATGACACATGCCCTGAGAAGAATCTTCTCCGTATGAACTATTGGTGTATAAGTTTATAAACTCTCTTAAGATGCATGAACACAAGTATGAGAAACAAATTATTGTTGCATTTACATGTGCAACATGCAAATCACATGGTTGTCTATTGGCAAGAGTCAGGTATTGAGTTATTGAAATCACTCATTGTCACTGTATGAGGGTCAATACGTGATTTACGCTGTAATAGCACTTTGTTTTGTTTTGTTTATGACCTTGGGTGCCCTTGTGTTTGGTGTAGAGATGTTAAGAAATGCAGTATCCTCTTGGTGGATTTTTTCTTTGATGAGTATGTAGTGTCCTTCCCTATATCTTCAGATTAGTTTTGGTTTGAAGTCTTTGTCAAATATTAAAATGGTTACAACAGTTTGCTTCTTGGGTCCATTTGCTTGGAATATCTTTTTCCATATTTTCCCCCTATGGTGATGGCTATCCTTGATATTAAGGTGTGTTTCCTAGATGCAGCAAAAGGATGTATACTGTTTTCACATTGATTTTGTTAGTCTCTGTCTTCTTAATGGGGAATTGACACCACTGACACTAAGAGTTATCAATCAGCATTGTATGTTGATTCCTGTTATTTTGTTGTTATTGTTGTTATCGTGGTGGTTGTGGTGGTGGTGGTGGTGGTGTGTGTGTGTGTGTATGTGTGCGCCCACGCATAGTTTGAAAGACATCATGCCACACAGGATGACTATACTCACCCAAGAGCCATAACAAAACATACGGTGCCAAGCATGGGAAACCTCCTTTGCAGTTGCTGGGCAAAAGACCAAAGAGACTCCCCAAATACTACAGGTCATTGTCATTGTCCTTGGTTGCGTTCTATTCACTTACTTAATAAGTTACAACTCAGAAAAACGTGCATGTTTAAATGCCTTTTTACATTTCCTTTTTAAGATGTAAGTTTTGTAGGCCTTACCCTCCACTTTTTATAATCCATGTCCCCAATCCAGGAGATTCTCTGCTCATTATACTTTCCCCGGTAAGAATTAAATGAGAGGAGAGCAAGAAGGTGGAAATGATTTACATATAGTACTAGTGTATGAAATTCAAAAACTCAAATTAAAAGGTAAAAGAACTGTAGAGCTAGTAGAATTTTGAATGGAGCTAACAACCAGATTTTAATTTCTACCTTTCTTCCTAATAGTCCCTTTGGTTCAACAATAGAAACAAAGCTACATCATTTTTGTTATGTGATTTTATATCACAGTTAAGTACTTACCAAATTTACCAACTATTAGTGATGTGATTTTAATGCTTCTTTGGGGGAATTTTATCTAGTGTTTCTGTCATTTAAAACTTTAGTCATGGAAGAGGGCTATCTTTCACATGAATTAAAATTGTAAAAACCTCAATAATTACTTGGGTGTTTGTAAAACATTTGAAGTATTCTAGGTCTACAATATTAACAACACTGTGCATGAGTGTGCCTTTCTACAGTCAAAACAAGTAAATCTTTTTTGTTGTTGTTGTTGTTGTTTTTTGTTTTTTTATTTTATTTTATTTTACAATATAATTCAACTTTACATATCAGCCATAGATTCCCCCGTTCTCTCTCCTCCCGCCCCCCCTCCCCCCCCGCCCACCCCCCATTTCCATCTCCTCCAGGGCAAAGACTCCCCCAAGGGTTGAGATCAACCTGGTGGACTCAGCCCAGGCAGGTCTAGTCCCCTCCTCCCAGGCTGAGCCAAGGGTTTCTACTAAGCCCCAGGTTTCAAACAGCCAATTCATGCACTGAGCACAGGACCCGGTCCAACTGCCTGGATGCCTCCTAAACAGATCAAGCCAATCTACTGTCTCACCCATTCAGAGGGCCTGATCCAGTTGGGGGCCCCTTAGCCATTGGTTCACAGTTCATGTGTTTCCATTCGTTTGGCCACTTGTCCCTGTATTCCATCCATCCCTGGTCCCAACAACTCTAAAACAAGTAAATCTTAATAGTATAAAAATAAAATTGCTCCAGGAAAGGCACAAAGCTACACAGAGAAACCCTGTCTCGAAAAACCAAATAAATAAATAAATAAATAAATAAATAAATAAATAAATAAATAAATAAATAAATAAAATAAATAAAACAAAATTGTAGGGTAATCTCAATAAGTAGCTATTAATTGTCTACAGTATGCCTGTGAAGCAAATAAGTAAAATAAATATAAAAAGAGCTGTTCTTATGCAGTGTTGTCTATGTGTGTGTTTATAGAACTAAAACATAGTAAAATGAGTATTCATCAGTATTATATGTCACTATCTTGAATTCAGATTCTCTGCACATAGTAATTATTAAATATTACAAATCATAAGTAGTGTAAATTCAAAATACCATTAGCTTTTTGTTCACTAAAGTACAGCTATTCTCATTTTCTTTCACTTTCCTAATAGTACCACTTTCCCATCTTTCCATCTTTGATACCTCCCCAAAACACCTGTCTCCTTATTCCGTACATTCTGTGCTCCTTTCTACACTAGGCCTTTGCTTAGCTGATCATCTTTATTCTTAAGGCCTCAGGTTTAAATGTCACCACTCCATAGAGGTTTTCTTTTCTTTTTTAAAAAACTTCCTCTTTATTTATTCTTATGTCTATCATATCATGTGTAATATTTGTATGAGAGATGCAATGCAGATTCCTTATCCTCAGCTTCTATCACAGTGCCTAGCACAGGGACTAAATAAATGAATGGCTGAGTAATCATCTGCAGATAGGTTGACAGTAGCTGGAAAATATGAAGTATATGAACTTGGCCCCTACATTTAAGAGTAAGAAAGACTTAAATAAGGGAAGGGTAACATATGCAATGGAGAGTGAGGAGTTACTTAAGAGTCTTTGAAGATAGTAAACAGAACTCATAGGGCAAAGGTCTTAGGTTTAGTTCAGAAAAGGTAAAATGAACAACCATTATACCATGTCAGGGTAGAATCAGTTTTCAGACAGCAAAGAAGTTGCTGACAAATTTAGTTTGAGATCCATGATAGTGTATGTCTTAATAATTAATTTTAATGGGCACATACTGCGTTGTTTCACCATGGAAATTTTCATTGTATTTTTGGAGGTTTTCTCCACATCTCACCATCTCTCTACTTCTTTTTGTATCCTCTCACCCCAGTAGCCTCCTCTCTGGTTTAGGTCACTTGTTTACTGTCCTTATTTATTTAAATACACAAAGATTTCTGAGAATAGAAATCAGTCTCCCCAAAGGAACCACTATGTGTTATGTAATTCCAGAGAATGCAGCTGGGCAGGGAAGGATTCCTTTTGGTCAGGTGATAAGAGTATTTCCCCTGATTGGATATACTCTCTCTGTTGTTGACCAACCACACACTGACTAGTGTGGTTCTGCCTGCAAATCAAAGTGGAATGTTGATGAGTCCAGAAGCTCAAATCCTTTACTGTATAAGTTTCTTGGACCAGTACTAAAACACACATTCTCCAAAATATCAAGAGCTTATTGGCCAACATCTTGTTCTAGGTCAATAGTTATCATAATACTGATTGTAACAATAGAGAAAACATAGTAGTAGAATCCACCTGAAAAAAAACTATTCCAAATTATTCTGAATTATTTCCGTGCATTAGTTCACAGAATCCTTATAACCATTTCCAGAGAGTAGATACTATTACAATCTTAATTTTACAATGTGAAGGTTAACATATAATGTATTACAGAAATTTGCTTGAATCACATGCCTAATACACCTAAGCCAAAATTCAAAGAGGCTTTCTGAAATTTGAGTCAATGTTATGAACATGTCCTAATTTTAAGATGGAAATACTTAATTGCATTGAGTATGTCATTTTATAATTAATGTGGAGAAGTTTGCTCAAATGGTAATAGTCATCATGGATGTTACAAAGATAGACATCATTAGAACTAAGACAAGAGAAGCAGTGCTTTAGATTTTAAGACCAAGCTACAGCCTGTGGATGGATGCAATATAATTCTAGTCATCTAAATCTACCGTATACTCTGGTGTGATCTCATGGTTTTGAAATAATGTCAAGAAACCAGACTGATCATTATTATTAAAGAAATACCTAAATGTTAAATTAAAAATTACTGATACAAGCTTAGATGCTTTGTGTGCATTAGACAATATTTTTATATTGATACACATGTCTTAATACAGTTTTGATAATGGATAATCAATAAGATCAGCAATACCTTAAAGAGCAGAAAATGAAACGACTAGTCACTGTTGCTTCCTTTAGATGCATGATTAGAACATGATTAGAAATTGAGTGAGTCTTTACTCCACTGGAGACTCAAAGTTCTGTAGGGTCACCTCAGGCAGTATGAATGCCACCTGCATGGAGTTAGAA
>CABHPR010134800.1:9873-71927 GCA_902168415.1 Peromyscus melanophrys
GAGAGAGAGAGAGAGAGAGAGAGAGAGAGAGAGAGAGAGAGAGAGAGCGAGAGAGCAAGCAAGCATAGTGTGACTTCCTTTGTGGTTGAGTATATAGATAATTTGGAAGGAAGTGGAGAATACCCTAACAATTTTGGATACTATTATTCCCAACTTTGATGTATTTCTTCATTGATTTATTGTTTTCATTAATTTCTCTTAAGAATGTTTTGTAGCTTTCAGCACAATCTTTTATTATATTTGTTATCATTTTATGTTTTAAAATACTACTTGGTACAGTATTAATTTTCCAAAATTCATTTTCTAACTGAAAATTGACTAAGGCTATTAGTCTTTCATTTTTAATTTTTTTTTTTAGTTTTTGAATAATGTAAGTCTCATTAGAAGTATCTCTTCACTTGGGAAAAATCGGAGCAAGACTGGTAATTCTTACTCTTCAGTAGATAGTGAGATAGTCACACCATCCAACTTGAGTTTCCTTTATTAAAACAGTTTCATTTTTATATTTTAAAATAATATATTCTACTTTTATGTACATATGTGGGTTGTTCAGATTTTCTGATAGTGTACTAATCTTGTAGGCTGACATTCTTCTAAATGCACTTAATGGTTCTAGAATTTCAACATTTCACCATTATATATGGTATTACCTATAAGAAATATTGGGTATATACTTATAAGATTGAGAAAATACTCTTTCAATTGCTTCAAGGATCCTAGGTTATTTCTTATTTAATCTGGTAATGTAAATTATAATAATTGATTTTCAAATGTTAAAATAACTGTATCCTTTCAAGAAATCCCATTTGCTCAGTATATATTATCCTTTTTATATATTTCTGGCTTCATTTTGCTAACATTTTGTTAGAAATTTTTACATGTTTATTCATGAAGGATATTAGTCTTTCATGTTTGAACTTTTTTTTAGTTTTGGAATAATGTAAGCCTCATATAATAAGCTTAAAAGTATCTCTCCATTTGGGAAAATTGGAGTAAGGACTGATAATTCTTACTCTCCAATAGAATGTGGAGTAGTCAGAAACACCGTCGAGGACTTGAGGTTTCTTTATTAAAGAGTTTTATTTTTATATTTTAAAATGACAAATTCTACTTTTATGTACATAAGTGGGGTGGGTGTTCAGATTTTTCTGTTTCATCTTGAGCTAGCTTTTAGAAATTCTCTTTTCTTGATGCTTCATCTATTTCATCTATGTTGTCAAATTATATACTAAAACTATTATTTCTTTATTTTTAACTGTAAATATCTCATATGTTTCTGCTTCCTCATATTGTAGTGGTAATATGGGATTTCCTTATATTTTCTTTATTGGTCTTTCTAATGTTTATCACCTTTATGATTTACATTTGTTTAGTTAGTTAGTTGGTTAGTATGTGTGATTACATGTATTCATATGTGTGGGTGGGAGCTAGCATGCCTTGATACACTTATGGAGGTTAGAGGACAACTTACAATAATATGTTTTTGCCTTCTATTATATGAGTTGCAGGAATAAAAAATCAGTTCATCAGACTTTGCAGCAGGCATGATTTCTGGAGCAATCTTGCCAGCACACTTTAATGCTATACATGTATACAGAATATTTTGATCATACTGACCCCACCCTCTTCCTCCTGACTCTTCCCAAAACCACTCCTCCCACTTTGCATTCTCTTTTTCACTGAGTCAAATTTATTCTGCCTATGTATTCATGGGTATAAAGTCATCCTATTAAGGTCTTTTCCCTTAAAGAAAACCAATTCTCCCTCTCTCTCGCAGAAGCCATTAACTATCCTCAGGTGTGGAGAGTAGCACATGAGCTACTCCCCACATCATGCTAGTAGGTTGATTGGCTTAATTTTGTCCTGGTCTTGTGCAGGCAACAACAGCTGCTGTGAATTTGAGTTCAGCAAATATCAGTGTTTCACTGTTCATTCAGTGTTCCTCTTTGACCTTTGACTCTTGGGATTTTCCCATCTCCTGCTCTGCAATGATCTCTGAGGGTGAGAAGTTGATTAAGCTATGCTATTTGCTGGTGAGCACATGACCGACACATTCTTCCTCTACATTGTCCCATTGAAGGTTTATGTATTAACGACAATCTACCTTACAAACTCTCATATGAGGTTTGAGAGCTTAACTAATCTCTGTATATAGAGAAATGAATTTATAGGGCAGTTTGATACTGTCCATTAAGGAACATAATAGTAATGGGTTCATCCCTAGAACCCAAAAACTCCCTAACTCTGAACTATGGCTATATTTATAGGATGCTGTATGACTTCCATCCTATCCTATGGAGCAGGCCTTAAATTAAATCAAATTAAATTAAATCCATAACAGTTATGCTACTGTTGTACCCATTAGCATATCTTGGCATTGTGGTTATCATTGTAGTTCACAGGTTTTGTAGCTCCCTGCTGTGATGATAATGGACTGAACCTCTGAAACTGTAAGCCATCACCTCAATTAAATGTTTTCCCTTATAAGAGTTGCTATGGTCATGGTGTCTCTTCACAGCAATAGAACCCCTAACTAAGACAGGGCTGGAAGTACTTTTCTAGAAGAGGCCTCTCTAGGTTGTCAGTTAAGGTTTCCTATATTTCTTTATCAATATTTCTTCCATAGATATTTGGAAGTCACTGAGAAGTCTCTAACATAAATTCATCTCTCATGGCTCCAGCATATTTGCTACAGTGGACAGACCTTGTAAAGGATCACTGTACTTTCATCGCACTGTGATGAACATGTGATAGACTCCTTGCAGAGATATATGTAACTCCAGTCATACTTGGTGCAATACTCTTTTGTACCCAGTACTGCAAATGCTAGCAATACAGATGTCACAATACTCTCTATCTCATTGAATGGTGGCACAAACCATGTGGGAGTAAACAGCCAATTTCTGATTTGATTCAAGGCCCACTCCACAAGATGGAACCCATACCTGACACTGCTAAGGTGATCAAGAACCTGAGAATAAACAGCCAAGAGACCTAGGGTAAAACCTAAAATTACTGATCATAAAAAATGTAGTGATAAAATGATTCCTAGTGACATTCTGCTGTACTCATAGATTAGTGCCTTGTTCACCATCATCAGAGAAACTGAGGCAGCAGATGGGAGCAAATACAGAGACCCTCCTCTTGACATTATGCAGAGATTGTGAGACCTTGGAACACAGCCCTAAATATTGTCTCCATCAAATCCTTCCTCTTGGGGATCATCAAATCCTTCGGGAAACGAGACAGACAGAATGTAAGAGCCAGAGGTCATGGAGGACACCAGTAAAACAAGACCCTCTAAATCAACACGAGCAAAGCTCATGAACTCACAGTGCCTGAAGAAGCATGCGCAGGGCCTGCTTAGTCTGCACCAGCTCTACTAGTATATATGATGGTTTCTAGTTTAGTGTTTTCATAAAACTCCCAAGTGTGTAAATAAGTTGTTTTCTGATCTGTGTGGCTTCTCGTGGGCTCCTTTCCTTCTCTGGGTTTGCTTTTGCACAACTTCGATGTGATAGTTATTATTTTATCTTATGTTTTATTTTGTTATTTTTGTTATTATATCTTAGGAACCTGTTCTTTTTTAATGAGAGGCAGAAAGAGAGTGGACCTGGATGATAGGTGAGGTGGTGAGGAACTGGGAGGCGTAGAGGGAGGGGAAATTGTAATCAGGTTATATTATTTGAGAAAAGAATCCATTTTCAATGAAAGAAAAAATAAAATATTATAATGAAACCCATTATTTTGTTACTTAAATAAATGATAATACAAATGGAATCAAAGTGAAAAGGCTTTGACATTAAATACTGTAGTTAAAGAGTTATAGTATTTAACTTCAGAGAATGTTACATTTGGGCCCCTGTTTGGATTTGCTCTTCCACATGTAATAGATTCTGAGAGTTTGTCTTTCTTGAAGTTTAGGTGTTGAGCATATATCTGACAACGTGGTACCCTCCAAATTTGTTTTGCAAATCTATACATTTTATTGGTTTGCTCTTTCATTTTTGTTCAGATTCACATACGTGAGATCATGGGATATTCTTCTTTCTCTGTTTGACTCCTTTCATTCAGTATACTGTCCTCCACTTTTGCCTGTTACAGAGGACTGCAAGATCTCTCTTTGTAAAACACTCTTCTGATTTGATTTCATCCAGTGGTATCCTTAACTGGCCATCTGCTGTGACTAGATTGGTACCTGGCCCAATTGTCATCAGAGAGGCATCATCCAGTGATTGATGGAGGCAGATGCAGAGACCCACAGCCAAACATTGGGCAAAGTTCGAGAATCCTGCAGAGGAGAAGGAGGAAGGAGTGCAGGAGCCAGAAGGATCAAGGACACCACAAGTAAACTCACAGAAGCAACTAACCTTAGATCATAGGGGCTCACGGAGCCTGAACTGATAATCAAGAAGTCTGTATGGGACTGACCTAGGCACTCTGCATATATGTTACTGTTGTGTAGCTTGGTGTTCTTGTGGGACTCTTATCAGCAGAACAGGGGATGTCTCCAACTCTTTTACTGGCTTCTGGGACTCTACTTTTTATACCAGGTCACCTTGCCCAGCCTTAATACATGAAGAGGTGCTTAGTCTTAGTGCAGTTTGATGTGCCATGTTTTAATGATACTCATAGGATATCTCACCTTTCCTTGATGGAGACAGAAGAGGAGTGGATTGGGAGGTGAGGGGGAAGAATGGGGGAGAGAGACTGGGAGGGGAGGATAGGGGCAGGAAGGCTGCAGCCGAGGTGTAAAATAAATGAATGAATAATAATAATAATAAAGTAAAACTTCAGGAGTCAAAAAAATGAGGCCTTGGTGAGGGTGGAGAGAACTCTCTTCTGCTTGCATCTGTACCACAGTTTCTTAATTGTGTGTCAAGGGTTCCAGGTTGTTTGGTGTCTTGCCTGTTGTGAATATTGCTGCAAAGGATCTGCCAGTTCAGGTATCTTTACAAAGGGGTGATTTGATTGCCTTTGAGGATCAGAATAGAAGTCAGTTTATTTATAACATAGGTCTATTTTAAGTTTTTTTCTTTAATACATGCCATGCTCTTCCATAATTGCTGCATGTATGCCCATTCCTATCAATGATGTATCAAGTCTCCTTTTAAATTACTTTAAATTTTTCTTAAATGACAAAATAGGCTGATAGATTGAAGTAGATAAGATAGTATGATAAATATTCCATTTTATTCTAGAGGTATTCATCATTTTTACTGTAGTGCTTAGTTTGTTTTCATTTAGTTAGGAATAAGTACTAAGTGGCCATCAAATTATGCCATATATTTTTAATTTCCATCATTATCATTGTGCTGTGTTAAATGGCAAAATATTTGAATGATATATTTTGAAAATTAAGTAGTAGTGGAATATTTTTCCTGTCTAGTGTTATGAATATTGGACTACATTTAATTTATTATTTTAAAATTTTAAATAGACTACTGTGTGTGACTTTTAAAATTTAAGGCACCAACAAGACTTTCTTCCATGCTCACTACAACAGTCATGATAAACAACTAACAATAAAATGCAGTGAAAAACTCAGTGCATTGATCCAGAGTTTTTTTTATTATTATTATTTTATTTTTTGGTTTTTTTGGAGACAGGGTTTCTTTGTGTAGTTTTGGTGCCTGTCCTGGATCTTACTCTGTAAACCAAGCTGGCTTCAAACTCACAGAGATCTGCCTGCCTCTGCCTCCTGAGTGCTGGGATTAAAGGCATGCAACACCACCACCCAGCTGTTCTAGGGAATTTTAATTTTGTAACTTATCCATTTTTACAAAATCTCTATTTAATATGTTACATTTATACTTTAAACAAATACACCAATTGCAGCAAATTTCACTTTTTATTTTCAATTTTTATTTTCAACTTATTATTTTTCTTATAACAAATTTTTAAGTTTTATATGATCTAAAAGCTTTTTTATAATATTCATTATAAAGCAAGTTACTAATTTACCAATTTAATGCTTTGTAAATTTTGTTGCCTTTAAAATTTATGTTTGGTCTGCGCTGTTTTCTAGGATTCAAGGGTTACAATTATCTGTTTCCTTAATTTTACCTGATAAAACATTCCAAGTGATGGCCTTTAGTCCTACTGAAAGTATTTCACACATTTTGACAAGCTGTATTTCTATTTCTGCTGTGGAGCTTTATATCATGTTTTTAATTTTAAGGATTTCATAATAGATAATTTTAAAATGTCATAAGTATTTTGTATAAGTTTTCAGATGTGTTCTTTGAGTCAGAAATTATGATCTTTATTCTGCAGAATTTGCAGTTCTATGTGAAGTAAAATCAATGCTGTTTGTATTCTGCTGTTTGTGCAAGATATATATTGTTTTCTTTGTTAAATCTATTGTGTTGAAGTGATATTAAACTTTATATCATTCAGATTGTGCAGTTTTTTGCTTTCTAAGTTTAAACTCTGAATATTGTAGTCTTTTTTAAAATAGCACATAATTGTTTTGTACATATACAATTACATTAGTATGTAAAATAAAATGTTAATAAATTAAGCATAAACTTTCATATTTCAGAGCATAGAATACAGAATTACTGATTGTTTTTAAATAGATATTGTATTTTTATTTTCTTAATTTAACAGTTATAGGCTACTGATACTATGAATAGTGCTTCTCTTTTTAAGATTTTGTAAAGTTTTAAACTCTTATTTCAACCTAAATTTTAAAGTTTAAGATAATTTTCCCTTTAATCTAGAAAAGATATGAGTTTATTTCTTTTTTACTTATTTTGAAAACCATAGTAATTAACAACTTAGTGTTTTATATTGCTGTTAGGGAATATTTAGATCTAAGATTGTACTATTTTTCATGTCTTAAAATACTCTTCCTCATCATGTTTTCTACATACGTTAATTATCTGACTACTTCTAATCTGTTTTATATTTGGATGTTCCAGTTTTTACAATTGACAATCTATTAAATTTGCTACTCTCACTTCAAATGCAGAAAATCTAGTAAAGTGAGACATACAAATTTGCACTTAAAATAATGAAAATAAAAGTTTTGTGTTGAAATAATACAAAGAGTACCCTGCGCCCATCGAAGAAGCTGATGAGACTTGATGAGGTTAAGCATGGTCAATATCCTTTGCTGAACATTCTCTACTATCTAAGAGTTTTCCTGTCCGCTTGTGGTTTCAACAGTTAGAGTCACTCTCTGCAAAAGCAACAGGCATTCCCTTCCTAATTCTCAGCACCTGCCAATGTGGCAACAGGGATGAAAGCAGAAGGTTATCAATCAACTGGCCTAAAAATATAAAGATTACCCCAGATTATGTCTGTGGGCTCAATATTATTACAAAGGTCCCTAAAAATGGAATTATGGAGCAGAGGGAAACGGAGCTGATGGTAGAGAAGGACTCAGCCCAATGTTCCTATTTTAGGAGGAGAAGGACAGCTATGCTAGACAGGACAGAGATGCAGAATGCCAACATGGTGACTTTGCCCCAGTAAGACCCATCTCAGACTTGATCTACAGAATGGAAAGACTGCCTAAAGCTGCTGAATTTTGGTAAATGCTTACAACAGCGATAAAAACTGATAAACTGTTGTACTGGAAAAAACACAAATACAGATGAAATACTGCAAAAAAATTAGCCAAACTCAAAGGATAACTGATCCATAAAAGACAATACAGGAAAGTAATTTATAAATATGTTAATAAAGGAATCAGGAAGAACTTACATATATAGATATTTCATGCATAGAATGAAAAGTAAGAAAATCTCATTCTCAAGAGATCACTATAAAAGTTACAGGTTTTTAAAAATGAATGACTATCATCAATAAGGATTTTTGAAATGAAAATGATGAGTGAAATAAAATTGAATAATAATTATACAATGACTATTCAAAACAGATTAAAGTGAACACATTTAATCCTAGCATAAGTACACAGAGACATTAGGATTTCAATGAGTTTAAGGCCAGCCTAGTCTACATAGCAAGTTTTAAGACAGCCAATGCTCCACAGAGATATTCTGTCTTATAAATAAAAAGCAAATGATCAAAATCTAAAAAGGAAATTAATGAAACAGCTAAATCACATTAATGTACAAATACGTTAAAATCATGGAATAGACAGATAAATGAAAAAGCTAAAGCATTATCCCAAATTTGTGTAAATGCATTAAAAACATGGAACAGAGCATAGGAACAATTTCCTATCAGTCAGTAGTTTCTTGAGGATAACATAACAGAAGGTAGTAAAGGGAATGTTTATATTTCCAGGTGTAAGATCAGTACAGAGTATTTTCTGAAAGAAGTACAAAATTCATGCTTTTAAGTTTATATTTCTATGAAAGAATGGTTGGGTGCAGAAAGGAAAAAGGGGGAAAATGAATGATCAACAAAACTTAAGAAAAATTAACATTAAAAGGTAATAAAAGTAAATTTAAAAAAGAGTGAGAGGAAGATGATGAAGAAGATGAGATGATGAATAAAAAATAATAAGTGAAAGACAGTTAATATACTCTAAAAATTCTATTGCATCTCTCTCTCTCTCTCTCTCTCTCTCTCTCTCTCTCTCTCTCTCTCTCTCTGTGTGTGTGTGTGTGTGTGTGTGTGTGTGTGTGTGTGTGTGTGTATGTGTGTGTGTGTGTGTGTGGTGGGGCATGTCTCATGGAACAGTCATGAATGTGGAGGTCAGAGGACAACTTGTGGGAGTCAGTTCTCTCTTTGCACTAGATAGGTCCGAGGGCTTGAACACATGACTCATGAATGTATACTGTAGGCTTGGTGGCAAGCACTTTTACATCTTGTGCTAAACCATCTTGCTACCTTAATAAATATTACAAAAACATTGAACATATTATTATGGTTAAATAAAAGTTGTCAAGGAAAATTGCAGTCAGAGAAATAAAAGGTGAAGAATTTGGAAAGGAAGGAAAGAAGAAAGAGAAGGAATAGAATGGTAGACTATTGATCACCCTAGGAAAATATGTTTAAGTGCATGTGGTAGAAAATAAGCACAAGGTAAGGACAGAAATTAAATGTAGAAATACCAACATTAGAACCAAATAAAACTCACTGAATCTAGTAGACTATATCAAAATATAAGTAACATATAACAAACTTTTGAAAAGTGTAATGTTGGTAGCCAGCTGGCTCAGCAGGTAAAAGTAATTGCTGCCAAGCATAAAGACCTACTGTATCTCTTCCAGAACACACATGGTAGAAGGAAAGGACTGCCTCTCACTAGTGGTCCTGTGTACTGCCTGCTGTGACACATGAGCCTTCAACACACACACAGTGTTTTTAACAATAATATATATATATATATATATATATATATATATATATATTATTTGACACATATTTATACATTATTTAATATATATCAAATGAATGACATATACATGTACTTCATGATTACAATGACTCTGGTGAATGGGGGGTTAATGATCCCAAGACAAATATTATACTATTAGGTCAAATAAAATGAATCAAATGTTGCAGTTGGTTTCTTTTGGTTTTACTTTGTATTTCTGTGGAAGATTGGTGGTACATAAAAGTCAAAAATATGATGAAAATAGAAAAAGATACATGCTTTCTTCTAACTACACATCCAGATAGAGCATGGGTAAAAAAGAAAACTATTAGAATAATAACACCTAAGTAGATCAGTAACATAAATTAGCATTAGTAAATTCCACAATAAAAACAGAATGAATAATAAAATATCAAAAAGAACAGAAAAGAAAATGTCTTAAATTGTCAACACATAAGTATTCTAAAAATGAGGGTTGATGTTTGAAGCAGCATTTCATTCTGTGCGTCAGGATGGCTTGGATCTCACTGTGTAGACCAGGCTGTGAACTCAAATAGTCAGTTAGCAACATTCTGATATCACTCAGTTTCCTTTTACCATAACTTCCCAAGTGCTAGAATCATAGATGAAAACCATCATATCCAAATTAATATTTTTTAATTAAATTTGACTGACTAAAACTTTTGACAATCTTTGCTGAAGACAAATGGGTCTTAAAATTATAAGTTAGTACACACTCACTTATTTTATAGCACCGAGTGATATCAGAATGCTGTTATCAAAGCGGTTAATAATATCTTTGTCTTTTATACCTGATGACTTCTGTGATGGTTGCATCATGCTGACAAGACATGAAAGTAATGATTAACAATGATAATACTGCTAATTAATTGCTGTATTGAAGCAAAATAATAATAATAATAACACTATTAGCTCTTTAATAACACAGTTTGTCCTTAAAGCATTTAAAGCAAATATCATAGCTAGAAAAAATTTACATTGATGTGTGATGTAACAGTGGAAATAAAATCTGACAAATATTGGTTCAAATGGAAACAAAAATGTGTTAAATTTGGGAGGCAGGGAGGATCTGGGAAGAGTTAGGGAAGAGGAAACCATTACTTCCTTTTTTTCAACCAGACCAGACTCAACCAGTCCAGCCTGCATTGGACCAAACTGGACTGATCCCAACCATTCAGACTGGACCATGCACAAACATGAGGACCCCCAAATAAAAATCCAGATGCACACCTATAATATCAGTGCTAGGGAGACAGAATAGTGTGGATCCCTGAGTCTCTCTGTCCTGTCAATCTATACTTCGAGGTAAGCTCTAGGTTAATGAGAGACCCTATCTCAAAAATACAGTATAAGTAACTAAGGGAGAAACAAGACCAACCTCTGACTTCTAACCATTTATTTACAGACATGTGCATCTACATGCACACAGCATGTGCTCTCACACCCACACATATACACAGATTTCATATACACACATGCACATATGTACCATACATGGTCAAACACACACATATGAACACACACAACATGTGATCCCTAAAAACATGATATTGCTATAAGCTGCCTTCATGCACTTGCTGTAAAGAAAGTACAAATTGATTTTATAGTAACAAATGTAAAGTTTAATTCCAATTAAATAACTGAAATGAAAGGGAATATTAAAATCAAATTTGATTTTCAATTTTCCAGGGAAAGAGAATTGACATTATATGAATATCCCTGGCTCTTTCAATATATTATATAACCAAGATATTCATTTAGAGATGAACTGTGATGACCCAGAGAGGCTATCTAGGGAGAACTTACTCAAGGTCAGAAAATCTGGGCTTGCTTACCCAACAGGGCTGCATAATGGGACGATTTGGCCAGGGGCATGTATCCCAGGTGTTTGGAAGGGTCTACACTTGGATGTATGGTGTGCCTTGACCTTGCAAGGAAGAGATCTTTTGCCTCTCTTGGCATATTATAAAAGCCCTTTTGAATAAACCTCTGGGCAGCTGGGTATTGACCCAGGGACCTCCCAAAGCTATCTTGTGTCTCTGTCTTTCTTATCTCCTTCTATCTTTCTGTCTAATATTTCCTCATTCTTCTCTCCTCTACCCAAGAACCCTTCAATAGGTGGGAACAGGTCAGAGCTGAAATTGCACAGACTCCAAAAATGAACAACATAAAAGCATTTGAGGTGAGATACAAGTAAGCTAGAGGATGTCAGAAAATAATCTTGGTATGTTACACTCGATGATCTTTCCTCATAACTGAGTCATTTTAAGGAGAATCGTGTCTCTAAACAGAGAACCTACAACCATCACACTGATATTTTGTAATAAAATATATTTTGGTATTTCAACAGGATATTGTCTCTACTTATGAATGTCTCTGAGCAATTTGCTCTGCCAAGCAAATTTCAAATGTGTAGCCTATTTGTTTAGTTCATACTAAGTTTATAGCAACTAGTTCAAATCACCTGGTATAGCCCAAATCAAATTGAGAAATGTGTTCTGTGTCAGATTTCCTTTAAATTACATGATGCTCACCGGAGGATTGTTGGCCAAAGATTCCTACCTGAACTAACCTTTTCTCCCAACTGTCCTTCTCTGGGTGAGATGTCTGATTTCCATTTTTGCCCATTAAAAAAAATAATAATAACTTATGTTCCATGAACATTGTGATACTTCCTTTGAACATAAACTCTTCCAAACCTCTCTTTATAGTGTTTCTCAAAGTGATATTTTTAAAGACCTCTGAAAAATGAATAGAAATTAAAAATTAAAAAAAGAAAAGAAAATGAGTCCTTTTCTAGAAAGATCAAAATCACTCCATATGATGCATCCCTATGAATAGAACTTCACTTCCCACCATATTTGTTTGATATGCCACATATAAAAAACTGACTGATGGCTGGGTGGTAGTGGTGCACGCCTTTAATCCTAGCACTCGGGAGGCAGAGGCAGGCAGATCTGTGAGTTCAAGGCCAGCCTGGTCTCCAAAGTGAGTTCCAGGAAAGGCACAAAATTACACAGAGAAACCCTGTCTCAAAAAAAACAAAAACAAACAAACAAACAAAAAACTGACTGATAATATATAATCCTTAGAAAGATATACTAATGAAACTAAGAAAAATATTCATACATAGAGCAAGGAGTTTAGGGAAGAAGTTACCACACCATTGCATTATGAAGCTGAAGAAGACTGGCCCAAGGTTATTAGAACCCATCCTTAGTTTATCCAGTTAGATACAGGAATGACCACCAGTTATGGCCATTACAAGTTAAGATTGACAGTGCTCCACCATATTTCTCTAGTAATGAAAGTTTCTTTGCATATTACAGCATAGGGCATATTACAAGTATACCACATGATGCTAAATGTGAGGGAATGGATGGCCAGACTGCAACCCACGACTCCAGAGAGGCTAGCTAACAGGGAAAGACCCTAGGAGGGACACATGGATGACCCTGTGAAGGAGAAGTGGATGAGATCTACATGAGTGGTCTGGGTGTGGGGGTGTGGCAGAGGGCAAGGAGTGGGGGATGAGAATATAGGAAAATGGGAGGGTCAAGCTGGAACAGGGACAGAGTGGGAGGGCAGGGAGGAAGATACCATGATAGATGAGGACATCATGGGAATAGGAAGAGGCAGGGTGCTGGGGAGGCTCTCAGGAATCTACAAGGTTGACTCCACCTTGGTCTGCTGGCAGTGGTCTAGATGGTGTTTGGACCGGTCTACTCTGGTGACCAGCCTAGCAAATAACCTAGCTGTCGTCATATAGCCTTTGTCCAGTGACTGTTGGAGGCAGATACAGAGATCCACGGTCAGGCACCAGGCTGAGCTTCGGGAATCCAATTGATGAGAGAGAGGAGAGATACTACAGGTGAGGGACTTCGAAAACATGATGGGAGGACGTGCAGAGATGACTGACCACACTAGTGGAAGCCCATGAACTGTGGACTGGTGGCTGTGAAGTCCCCATGGGACTGGACTAGGCCCTCTGGATACAGAAGACAGTTGTTTGGCTCGATCTGTTTAGGGGGCACCCAGGCAGGGGGATCGGGATCTGTCCCTGGTACATGGGCAGGCTTCTGGAATCCGGTGCCTGTGGTGTGACACCTTGCACAGCCTTGGTGCAGTAGGAAGGGACTTGGACCTGCCTAGGCTCAGTGTGCTGGGCTCTGCTGACTCCCCATGGGAGACCTCGATTTGGGGGATATGGGGATGTGGGTTGGCTTGGGAAAGAGGGCTGGGGGTGGGAGGAGGGAGCAGGGGGGATCTGTGGATAGTATGTGGAGTGAGTAGAAAATTTTTTAATAAAGAAAAATGAAAAAAAAAACGAGTATACCATACAATCCTACAGGACAAGCAGTTATAAAAAGATCTAATTGCACTTTAAAAATATACTTAATAAACAGAAAGGGGTAGTAAAGACCCCCCAGAGATAGATTGCACAATGCTTTATTAACTTTAAATTTTTTAATGATATTGAGAAAAGAACAATAACTTTGGAAAATAGAAAAAAAAACTACTGAATTAAATCAGCCTGTATACTTTAAATATTTGTTGACCTCAGAATGAAAACCAGGATGCCAGGATATATGTTCTATTAGGGAAGAGGTTTTGCTTTTGTTTCCACAGGAGAAGAAAAGCTGTGGATACAATCAAAATTGATAAAGATTAGATTCAAACAGGCAAGACCTCTTGATTAGAAGAGGCAATAGTTCATTAAACAGTGTAACATTCAATCTAAACTAACATTTAAGACTAACAAATGCCTTTCATTTGATCAGGTATAAGGAAACCCTGCAAAGTTAAGGTTGGGGCAGGGATTTGTTTTTGTTTTTCTAGGAAAATGAAGGCATCCAACTAAGGAATCTGAGGACCATTGGACAAATGAGACATCTGAAGAAAAAGGATGAATCACCTAGAGAAAATGTCCCAAGAAAAACAGTAAATTGGCCTAATGGTATCTATCACATTTCCAACAGGATAAAATTTCATAAATCTTCCCAAATGTTTGGTTTTTTGCTGTTCTCTACAGACATATAGGGCAAATGGTCCTTTTGTACTCCCAGTTCAACTAAAAATTTGGACTGGCTTTGGAGTTGGAGCACAGCTCTCTCCTTCTCTAACACCCAAGCATGCTTATTAAAGAAAATTCCAAAATCTCTGTCTCATGTCAGAAGAGCCACCCATTATGGGACAGAAAAAAAAATTAAGCAACTATTCTATTGTCACTAATCTCATAATCTTTCGATTTTATTTTGACTCTTTAAATTTTTTTCTTAAGGTATAAATATTATCTAAAAATTTATAAGATTAATATATATATATTTAAAGTATTTGTTGTGATACTAATGGTCATATAGACTACTAATTCTAGAAAAAGGCTTAATCTAGTTTCCTATGCATGATTTGAGGTTTTTGTTTAAATCAGGTTACTAGGAATTAAGTTTGTGTACTCCGGATATACTTAACAAATTGTGGTCCTTTAACCTCTCTGATATCTGCTGCATATGACATTTAAAATGTTTAAGTTTCCTTCAATGTACCATGACCCTTCCTAACAGTGACTTTGGAAGTCTCCAAAAGGATAATGGGTCCCCAAAACAAATGATTCCACCCAGATTTTGATAACACCACTAAGCTGACAAACCATCAAGAGATCGAATTTGGACTACAAATTGCTCAGGAGAGTTTTAAGGTGACTAGCTGAGATGGTCCAGCTTCACAGACTACTCTAGCCAGGACTTGAGATAAGCCCTGCACTTTCCCATTACAAAGAAACTGGACAACTAAAGATATAGCTAACTCTTCTAGGATTTTACCATTATCCCAATTTTCTCAGGGTCCCCTAGAGATGCTGTTGCTCCCCTGCCCTCAGACAGCAGAAAGAAATCTAGAGAACATGATATCCACATTCCCAAGAGGTGGGATGGGTATTTTTTGTCATTCAATGTCATCATTTAGGGGAAGTTGGTTATAAGCTATTATTGGTAATGGCCAGGAAAAAAGCTGAACAAAGGAAATTAGATTCAGGTATCTCATTCTGACAAGAAGAAAAAGGGGGTATAGAAATGATAGGATAAAAGGGTAAATTATTCAATCTACTTTTCAACTAAAAATACAACTACTAGTCTTAAATATTTTATATTGGTATGGATTTTTTTTATATTGATACAATTTTAAGGTTATTTTTGTTAGAACATACTGTACATACATTTCTACTCTTGTTTAAGTTATGTACCTATGCAACTCATTTAACAATGTAATGTAAACTTCTAGTCTTTGAAAGTTATTATTACAACCTTTTTAGGGTAATAAAGAAGTTCAGGTTAGTAGTTAGTCACCTATTATGACCAAACTTATAGTTATGTTAGTAAAAAGAAACAAACTACTGACAGTATGCTATCCAAATAGGACAAGCAGGGCACAAAAGAAAGCCACTGCCAAACTTTTCCAAGACAAGGCAGGACAGTCCTTCAAAACTGCTGCTTGACAGAAATGTCTGTCAGATGTTCTAAGCCTGTAGGCCAAAGATGGATGCCTCAACATTACAAAGGAACCTTGGGTGACTGTTCAAACAGCCATCTGTTTCTATCATTTCTAGAGTTTTAGAAGTTGTTTGCTCTATATTTCCTGTTTACTCAGGTAATATTATAACCTTCTTGGGTCTCTGATTGTTGAAGACTAGATAGTTAGTTTTCCTTGTTACCAAATTCAGAAAAGAAACTCACTAAAGAGGTAAAGTGTATAAGGTTGAGAGACATAAAAAGATAGTTTTGTGTTGGTAATACATATTAGGATAGAAAGTAAATTAGGTACAAAACTTTCGATATACCAAGATACGATAGATAATGTAATATTTTCTTTGAATCTGCCAATACAAATAGTCTGGACACTGTGAATATAATTCTTAGTTGATAATTGTTCTTATTGTATTTAGTTTTACTACATTAGCATTAAAACCTTCCCTTTTATTTAGACAAAAATGGGGAAATGTGTGATATTTTGATTGCATTTGGACAATAAAGATTGCTTTGAGTAAGAGGGCAGAGCTAGTCACAAACTGACCAAAGTTAACCATAGAGGTTTTGGAGGACTGAGGACAGATAGGAGACAGGAAGTACTAAGGATAGGTGGATAAAGGATCTCAGCCTTTTGGATGGAGGAACAGGAGAGATAGGAGGTCACTGGTGGCTTCCCAGCTGCTTCTCTGATCACTCAGGTTCTTACCCCAATATCTGACTCTCGATTTTTTATTGATAAAGAATAATTAGATAAATGTATCAGAAGCACACCACTATTATGCTAACTGAAAACAAAGATACAGTGTATGTATAGATATATGTTTACATACACACAGATCTATAACGTTCTAGGTTGAGGGTAATACACGGGGAGGCTAATCTATCATACCTAAATAGTTTTATAAAATGTGTCTTATTTACTTTGTGTAATACACACACACACACACACACACACACACACACACACACACACATACACACACGGGGAATGAGGAACACTGCTCACAGAAGTCAGCATCAGGCTTCAGATCCCTTTGAGCTGGAGTTAGAGTCATTTTGTGAGTGTCCTATTGTTGGTCCTGGATTCAAACTCAGGACCTCTCATAGAATAGTAAACATTTGTTAACTGACGAGCCGTCTCTTCACCTCAACTTGTCTATATATTTTTAATTTAGATATACAGGTAACAATTAAGTGAAATATGTCCTACAATGTTCAAACTTTGACCTTGCTAAGTATGCCTCCAAGCCATCAAAATAAAAAAGCACATGAGTATTATTTATATGGTTTAATGTGTCTGAAGGTCAGGGAAAGATCAATCAATATTGTGTTTAATTAATAATGTACAAGATTTAAACATCAGGCTTTGGGTCAGAAGATCTTGCTAAGTAATAATCAGGCATAATTCACAAAGTAAACATTATTTGAAAATATTGTATTTATTCACTTTACTGCAACAAACCAGTAAACACAAGGATTCAATCAACATCTTTATACTTTTATCTTAAAATTATCTGCTTCCTTGGGTCACTGTAACTTGAAAAAAATTTTTTTGTTAATTTTGATTTAAGAACCCTTATAAAGGTAGTACCAAAATTAGATTGTTAATAAAAATTAGTTAGATTCAGAATTTGTATTAAAATATTATGAAGAATCAGATTATAAGATGTCATTAATTTATAAACTATATTTAAACTATTTAATTTTCAAAAATTTGTTATATAACCTACTATCACAGAGTATATTTTAATTACTACCTCTGTAAAGGATTGCTGGATACACATAGTTAGAGATATAGTGACATACATAAATGTAAAGAACTGCCTGATACTTAAAATGTATGAGCTTCCAGAGGAACTCTGGATGCACTCTTCTAACTTGTGGGTACCTCGAAGAAGTACAAATTAGAACATGAAAGGAAGGGGAAAAATGGGTTGTGGTCACTGCTGGGAAATCATGTTTAATCAAGAACCTGTTGTTTCCACACCTTCTCAGAGGAAGACTCAAGTCTATTGTCTTTCCATTTCGCTTGCTTCATCAATACCACTGTTTAACCTCCCAACACATTAAGGGGTATTGAACTCCAAGGACATCATAGCATAAAGCCTCAAGGTATGTCCTCATGGTTTCCTACTTTAGGAACATGTTCTTAGGTAGAGCACAGGCATCATACGTTCTACACATTCTTAGGTAGAACACAGGCATCATAAGGAAGCTTGAAAAGTATCGCCTGATCCACCTTCCACATCCAGGGCTCTGCAAGGCACTGACTGTACTTCTGACTTCCACCCCCAGAGTGTCTGTAAATGCAAACAGGAGACTGAGACAGGGACAGCCTCAGGTGATTCCTCTTGCCTTGGCAGAATGTACTAGAATCCTCTCAACTGTGACAGATTCTACTCTTTTGTAAAGTCTACTGCTATAGTCAAAGTAAACCTGTAATTCTCTCTTCTGTAGTGTGAAATACCAGAGCTGTGAAGGGTATTGATGGAGCCAAAATATTTGTTTATAAATTAGTGAAGATTGTGGAACTGAGATAAACATGGGTGGATGTGGGAGTCAAGCAGTGGGGTGGGATAGTGGAGGCTCCCTGTCTTTTATCTGTCCGAAGCAGGAAGTTAATCTTCTGAAGATAACTACCCATCAGTCCAGAGAAGGCAACTGCAGATTCTAGAGAAGGCAGATTTACTTCATGATTTTCTGTTTCCAATCTTCACATCTTGAGAGACAGGAATTACTCTCTCCATCTGGTCAGTGTTCTTGGATTTGCTGTGCATTGGTAGGCTGCTATCTAAGCAAAGATCTTAGGCTACTGAGTTATTTTTCCAACCACGAAAAGCATGGCACAGATTATTAAGCCCACTTAATTGTCTCTTCTAGTTTATGTTTCAGAAAAATACTTCTACTACAAACTTTTGAGAGTTCAATGGAAAGGAGGATATTTTTGTCCCTTTTAGAAGAAAATTATATAGTTTCATTGTGGGTACTTGGGATGGAAGCCAGGGCTTCATTCATGTTAAATGGGCACTCCACCATTGAGCTACACCACCAACAAAAATTGTATAATCTAGTATAAGTAGAGTATCTACTATTGGAGATTCATGGGACCAGAAGAGTTTCAGATATTAGGTGTTTTCATTTTGAAACATATGCATATTCATAATGAGGTATCATGGGGGTGAGACCCAAGTCTGATTTTATAATTTATGTTTCAAAACCACTATATTAACACAGACAAAGGTTTTTTAGAATATATTTTTAGTGTACCATCATTATAACTGAAGCCTATCAAATGAAGTCAGATATGAAATTTTTCCACTTGTATTATATCAACAGTTAAATGTAGCTGGAGTTTTCTCCAGTCTTGCCTGGCCCACAGTCAGGACAAATCTCTCTCACCTACCAGTCCCGCAGTCGCTCAGATCCAACCAAGTAAACACACAGAGACTTATATTACTTACAAACTGTATGGCCGTGGCAGGCTTCTTGCTAACTGTTCTTATATCTTAAGTCAACCCATTTCTATTAATCTATAAGTTGCCATGTGGCTCGTGGCTTGTGGCTTACCAATATCTTACATCTCGCTTGTCATGGCAGCGGCTGGCAGCATCTCTCTGCCTCAGCCTTCCACTTCCCAGAATTCTCTTCTCTGTTTGTCCCACCTATATTTTCTTCCTGGTTACTAGCCAATTAGCATTTTATTTATACAGAGCGATATCCACAGCACTTCCCCTTTTCTTTTTTTTTTCAAAAAGGAAGGTTTTAACTTTCACAAAGTAAAATTACATATAACAAAACAATTATCAAGCAATAATTACAGTTACAATATCTAGTCTATTTATAATATCTAGTCTATTTGTATTTGGCAAAATTAAAGAAGATATCCTATCTATCTTATATTTGTGAGTCTAAGATTTCATATCTAACTTATTTTTCATCATAACTAAGGAAAATTATAACTATCTAGTCTTCAACTACATCAAAGACCTCAGGAGGACATAATACTACCTGAGAAATGGGAGAAGGGTGCAAGTAACTTTTGGGAGTCTTGTGAGAATAGACAGAGACAGCTGGCAGCCTAGACAGTCATCCAAATTTCCTCTGTAAAGTTGGGGCATCTGTCTTCAGCCCACAGGCCTAGAGTCTCTCAGTCACTTCTCTCTGTGTCCTATAGAATGTCTGGCAGTTTCCTCTGCAAAGCAGGAACGTGAAGGACCATTTCACCAAGCAAAGTTCAGTGGTGACCTTCCCATGGGTCCTGCATGTCCAGTTGATCAAGAACAGTTTCTTGCCCAAATGGCTATTTTTGCCAAGGTGAAGATAAACTCCATATGGAATGTCTTCCATGCCCATCCTCCTCTCTGAAGTAAATTGGTGCTGCCAGGAGCAGACATGCCTCACTGTCCAGGAAGTATAAATTTTTAAAACATTTTAAATGCCATATTCTGTAGGTCTTTGAAGTGTTTGAAGATTACCTATCTAATTGAATTATATCTATGTATACCTAGGAAACTTAACTAACATGGCTACAAGTATGATTATGATAGATGACTAATTATTAATCTATTTCTTAATTATTCATTACAATTTTAAATGAGCTGTACAAACACAATGCCTTAAACGAGAATAGAAATATATATACAGTATAACAAAATTAAGTTTAAACTTGTATCAAGAAACTAAAATCCATAGCAATGTAAAACATTTTAAACAAGTTGCTCTTTAAAAGTAGATTCAATAATCTACCCTTTCATCCTATCATATCTCTATCATAACCCCTTTTCTTCTTTAGAAAGAGATCACATTTATAATCAACCTGATTTAAATAATCACCCACCAGTCCCGCAGTTGCTCAGACCCAACCAAGTAAACACAAAGAGACTTATATTACTTATAAACTGTATGGCCATGGTAGGCTTCTTGCTAACTGTTCTTATATCTTGAATCAACCCATTTCTATTAATCTATAAGTTGCCATGTGGCTTGTGGCTTACCGGTATCTTATATCTCACTTATGGCAGCGGCTGGCAGTGTCTCTCTGCCTCAGCCTTCCACTTCCCAGAATTCTCTTCTCTGTTTGTCCCGCCTATACTTCCTGCCTGGCTACTGGCCAATTAGCATTTTATTTATACAGAGCGATATCCACAGCAGTTAAACAGTTTCTGATTTTGGAGTATTTAGGATTTCAGATCTTTGCAGTAGAGACTGTCATCTACTGATTAAATATGTTTAACCCAACTGTCATGTTTTCCCAATTTGAGAAATGCCCTTGTGTAGCTAGAGAGTTTTTCTCTAAGGGTCCTGCCAAGCCCGGCAATCCAGTAGCCCATTTATAAAATAAACATACAGACGCTCATATTATTTAAACTGCTCAGCCATTAGCTCAGGCCTACCATTGTCTAGCTCTTACTCTTCTACTCAGCTAATTTCTATTAATCTATACTTTGCCACAAGGCTTGTGGCTTACTAGCACCTTACATCTTCCTTGTCCTGGCAGCGGCTTGCAGTGTCCCCTCCTGCCTTCCTGTTCTCTCAGTTTTCCTCTCTGTTAGCCCCGCCTATACTTCCTGCCTGGCTACTGGCCAATAAGTGTTTTATTTATCAATTAATCATCCACAGCACCCTTGTCTGAGATTAGGCTTTATTTTCTTATTGGAGCACATTTGCAAATATCAAGAGACTGACACAGGTGGTATGCTGGGGTGTCTCCTCCTCTCAGCTCATCATCCTGTGTGGGCAAGTCTATGGTGAAGACATGCTGACTTCCTCCAGAGAAGTGATAATTGCTGGGTGTATTGTTCCCTGAGAGACTTACCTTTTGCAAACCAACAAGTAATTAGATGCGTGGAACAGTTGTGAGCAGTTGTACTTTACCCCAGGAAAGTCATCTTTTGCTCTTCTGTTCTTGCCAGTGTGAGTCAATAGTGAAGTGAGCAGAAAGTAAACAAAAGTAACAATATTATTACAGGAGAAAATGCTCTCCCTGTGGCCCTGTAGCCATGGGTCCATTACTTCATCTTCCTTGTGTTTTCATGACAATGGGACCATATGACCATGGCAAGGCCTTTAATCTGTTTCTGGAGCAATACATCAAAAGCGTAAGTGTAGTAAAGGTCACGGTACTCCTGCCTTATTAAAACCCTGTGCAAATATATGGAGGCATTTTTATTTATTCAATGAATATACCACCTTCATAATAGTTTTTGAACATGGAGGAATAATCTAAATATGCAAAGCTGTAATGAAAACATTTTTTCAAGATATTTCATGAATTAAAACCAAAGCCATTTACCAGCAACTTAAGTTCAATTTTTTTTTAATTTGGATCATGATAGTAAAGAAAGCTATAAATCTTCATTTTATAATAAATAACAGAATGATGAGGTTCTTAGGCATTTGCACTAGAGTCCCTTTTTTATGTCATTTTCTGTATTTTTAAGTGAAATTTTCTTAAAACAAGGCATTCTAATCCACCCCTGCATCTGCCCTCACATCTTAAGTGAAATTATCTCTCACTTTTCTCCAGAGAGTAACTACAAAGGGTTAAAGAAAATCCACCCTGACAATGCTACCAACAATTCTCTCAGTGTGCTGGTTCACTGCTCCACAGGGCATAGCAGATGTTGTGTCTGGTAGTAAGAAGGGCCCAGGAGGTGTGGGCTGTCAATCACATGTTTGCTGCTTCCCCACCCCCCCAACTACAGGCTATGCTATGGATATGAAACCTAACCAAAACAATCTGCCTCAGCTGGGGTGTGTGAGATATCAATAACCCTGGCAGAGGTGTCAAGAGCCTTGCTGGAACTTGGCTACCTTGCGGACCAGACGCTTAGCAAGTTAACATGGTTCTGAACACTCTCCACTCATATACCACAGCAATGAGCACAACTGGAAAAATCACAGAAGCAAAATGCTGAAAAGAATTTCACCAAAGTTGCCCTCAATGAAGCAGAGGGTGAAACTAGTACTGGACTTCTTTGAAGAGTATGGTGAAGCTTCAAGCTGGGCAGGTTCCTTGGCTAAATGAGAAGCGGTGAAATAGAGAAATATTGTCAAAATATTTTCTCAGTACATCCATATGTAAAATTTCTGAATACATTAAAATGATCCCATTCTACCCCCAGAACTATGATGCTCTGCCTTTGGAAGTAAAGAATCAATTCTCCCAAGAAACCACAACTCAAATTTGGTCAAAAGGTCATATAAAAAATAAGTTTCATTAAAGGGAATAGCATTACTCAGCATATGTATTAAGGTTGTTTAAAACTTACCCATTTAACGAAGTTTAAATATTTGTCCAACATAAAGGACTCAACTTCTTTAATGATTTTTAAAAATCCTATTTAAATGACTCCATATAAAGTTAATATATTCCCTTGCCTGATTTTTCCTGATCATCTCTGTTTTTCAACTTATATTGCATTATGGTGTTTCCCAAGCTCTTATTTATAATTTTATTAAATTGCAATTATATATTTTTCTGAGAATATAGATTACATGGTATTTCTAGAAAAATATATAGTATACAGGAAAATATGAAAATGTGTTCAGCAGTTGAATGTTGTTAGTTTTTGCTTTGAAATTCAATAATGCCATCAGCATGGAAGACCTCTCAGAACTCAGCATTTCACACAATGCAAGCTGCTTTCTGTTACAAAAGACCAGCAGCTGTGGCTCCCACAGATACCCTTAAAGACAGATAGAATAAAATGCTGGGAGGAAGTAGGTTGACACAGGAGCATGAAATGGATGAGATGAAGCCCCTTTGTCCAAGCCAAAAGGGCTATAAAGTTACTATAGTAACATATAGTATTAAACTCCAGGTGGATTGATCATCTTCCTCAAACAAACAAACAACAACAACAAAAAAACAAAGGATAACAAAAACCAAACCAATAACGATCACAAATATTTTTCAAGAAGCTGATATTTATGGTTTCATTTGGATAGACAAGGAACTGGGTGCATATTCTGATTTGAGGAAACAACTCCAGAGATTCACAGTATGGGAGGAAAACGCAATTTTTAAATACTCCTAATAAATGCAGTGATGTGTGCAGCAAGAACAACCAGGTGACAATGGGAGAAGAATTTAGCAATGTGGTTCCCAAACTTTGTGTTTTCTTTTTACAGTTGTCTGTTTTTGTGTGAGTGTGTGAGCGTGTGTGAGCGTGTGTGAGCGTGTGTGTGTGTGTGTGTGTGTGTGTGTGTGTGTCCATCAATTTTTTGTCAGGTAGAAAGAATTAAGTTTCGATAACTCTGGATCACATTCATAGATGATTCAGCAAGCATTCCTTAATTGTAGTTGCAAGGTTTCTAGCTCTCTCTAGTTTTGTCTTCTTCAGTGATGATTTAAGATATGAGGTACAAAAACTATAAAATGTGAAATGTCAGACAAAAAAGTTTCCATTAAAGCACAGAAAATAAAAAAAAATTACAAATTGAGTTCTAATTTTTAAATTCCCTGCACTTTTATGTTGGATCAGTAACAAAGGGTAGGTGGGGGGGGGGTCCTTCTTATCCATTCTTCCAGGCACAATACTGTCTGTCTCTGATTTTATGTAATTACTATTTATAAACATGCTGCAGGTAAAACCTTGCAAGGTTCCACCAAACACTTCTTCCATTTCTTGAACACACAGTCTCTCACACCCATATTCTTGTCTCATTTTCTTTATTAAGTGTCCATTTTTGTGACTCTATTTTCAAATACTGACTCTTATGTTTTATACATCAGTGAATCCTTTCAATAATAAATAAGCATTAACAATTACATCATTTGGATTTAGGGCTAAATTAACAATCCTGTGAATTGCTCTTCGTGAATGCTGCTGTGGTGCTCTGAAAGAGTTAAAGGATGTCTCCTAACCCTTAATTTATGCCATGGGGTTAGGTACCCAGGCAGGTTGGACTCAATAAGAATATTTTTAGTAGGATTTAGCTAACAGTGTGAGACATACCTTTAATGGATTTAGTTTGGGTAAACAACCTTTGTCTAGACAGCCCAAATGTCACAGGTATTGGTGTTCATTCTAAGTGGTAACTGCTAGGTAAATAATTGCAAAGTTGCCTTTCATTATTTGTACTGATATTTTATGAATTAAGTTTTTTCTCATATCAAAAACTAGATGCAAATTCTCAAGAATGGCTTTAACCACACACATTTTTGCTGATCACTATTATTAGACAGTATAAGAATAGTTAGGTTTTAGAATGCACTGATAAGTGTTCAAGATTTTTGAGGCTGTTTAAGGAATATAGCAGTACTAAGAATATAGAAAAGAAGGTGGAAAGAAAAGCTAATAGCAGAGTTTGGGAGGAACTTAAAGAGCACAATTACAGTTAAGAGATGAACAAATAAACACAGAAATGCAGGAAGTCATTCATTTACTATAAAGAGCTATTCATTCATTAAGCTTATCATACATATCCCTGCTTACAAGAAATAAAACATGATGTGCTTGCTTCAGCAACACATATACTAAAATTGGAAGAAATAAAAAATAAGAACACTAATAGAGCTGTGTCATTTTTTAAAAGGGAACAAAATTTAGTTTACTTCCTTATAATAAGAAAAAATGACTTATCTTTTTAATAACTAAAGATACTTTACACTGTTTTTTATTTTATTTGAGACCATATATTCTTTTCTAATTATGGTAAAAATTCACCTATAAAACATTTCTGCTTGTCATAATATTTTGCTGAAGACTCATTATAAAGGAAGGGGGAAGCAGAGCTAGGATTCTGGAGGACTTGGCATTGCCAGACTCCTCCATCACAGCTATGAGTGCTGTTCCCTTTGACTAGCAATCACTAATGCATTCTGAGATTTCAGCATTATAATAATCCATGATTAATGTTTGCTTGGGTCTCTAGAGTCTCTAAAATTATAGAAATGAGTAATACAATATATCCCTTATCTATAAAATGATAAATGTATAATTTTATAGGAAAAGTGAATTTTGACAAATCTTACATGAGAATAGAGTTATAAGAACTGGGTAAAATTTGGTAAAGGGTGTTGTTGCAAAATTTTCATTCTAAAGAGAATGTGATTATAGCATTAAGTACAGGGCAAAGCTATTACTGTTACATAAAGCATTCAATTATTTATGCATGCAAAATTTCTGTTCTTCATTGCTTTAATTTTGTTAAGAACAAGTGTCATCTGAGGTTGTACTTTTTTTCAACTTGCTGATAACATTGGGAACTCTACCCTACAATACAAAATAAATGGGATATGGGACCCAAAGCAACAACTACTGTATTAAATGTTGCCTTAAATGAGAATGCATTGCTGGTAATTCTATTTATATATTGCATAATCTATTATTTCTTTTGATTATGCTTTTTCTTCCAGTGTACATTCTACATTTTACCAGAAGGGCTCTGTGGTTCAAACTAGTAATTAGAAACCTGAGGCTCTAATAATTTGACAAAGACAGTAGGTCTGCTCCATTGTGTAAGTTGTTCAGAAAGAGGAAAGAAATAAATGGATTCTTAAAAGATAAATTAGTTTAATTCACAAAAATTCACATAATGGGTAATAGTTCATCTGGAGCTTTCCAGCCATTTTCATTTAGAGGAGCAAAGGAGGAGAGAGGGGGGGTTTCCAAGCCATGTTGTCAGTGATATCAGCCCGAATGTGTGCCAGACTCCTACAATTGCTGCAGTTTTCACCTTGGGTATCACAAACAGCTCTGGAGGCTGCCTGGTACAATCTATGAGAATCTATGATCCCAGCACCTTCCTTACTAACACTGCAGGACACTCCAAAGCTTTAAGATTTCCACCAGCATCCTCTGCATCCATGGTACAGACGTCACTGAGCACTCTACCAGAGAAGCACAGCAACCCTCATCTAATTCTCTGTAGGAATAGGAAAGAAAGAGGACCATGAGTTACTGACAAAAAGCATCAAGACAACTTCCATACAGAGCAAATGTTTCTATTTTTAAGTGGGTTAATTTTTATTTTATGTATATGAATGTTTTGCCTGCATGTACATGTGTGTACCAGATGTGTGCAGGGCCCATTGTAGGCCAGGAAAGGGCATCAGATATTCCAGAATTATAATCATAGGTGGCAAGTAAGCTGTCATATGGGTCTTGGTGACTGAAACCAGGTCCTTTGCAAAAGCAAGCATTCTCAACTGCTGAGCCATCTCTTAGCCTTCAAAGCAAATGTTTTAATGATCTTATAGATTTTTTCCCTTGTTCCCTGACTTCAAGTGGAATATTTTAAACTGCAGGTTCCAATCTGCTTATGAACAAAGTTCATAAGTTAGTTAGTTTTATATACTTATATCTGTGCTGTGGACTATGGATACCCCAAGAGTTCACACAGCTAACAGTGTTTGAAAGGCATTACTTCTGAAATAGTCACATTTGTTAAAGTGAGCAGATGCACACGGCTTTTTCATTTTCAACACGCACATGCCTACCTCCGAATCTTTGCTAGTCTCTAACCATAGCTACACCAGCAAGAACAGTCAGTTCTAGTGATGGAGGCTGAGGTCGCTACCACTTGACTTTCCAGTCTTACTCCTCCGGACAGAAACGGGTTTTACCTTGACTTCTGCACAAAGCATGGGCCAACTTCACTGAATGAAGTTGCATCCTACCTACCTGATACTGTTGAATTAACATATTTTAAACACTATCATGTCCATAGCTTCTTAAAAGTGAAACTACCCTAATCTTTAAAACCTCTCATTCGGTTTATGGACATGTTTGTGATATTTGGGCTAAGAGATTGTTCAGCGGGTAAGACAGCTTGCTGCACAAGCCCAAGGGTCAGATTTCAATCTCAAGAACCATGGGAAAAGTAGAGAACTGCATAACTCAGCACTCTTTGGGAAGATATAGAGGGACGTCTGGGGCTTTCTGGCCACCAACCTAGCTGAGAGACCCTATCTCGATGAACTGGGGCAGAGAGTGATAGAGCAGAACATAGGACTTCCTCTGATCTCTGTGAGTACCTGCACGCACATGCACATATCACACACACACATACAAAGCCAATCAAAACATTAATCATGCTAGGGATCTCATCTGTTTCATAATTCCATTTTCCTCTCAAAATATGAAGAATTTAAGGCACGTGTCAGTAGTAATAACCACTGTAACATTCAATGGATGCTGAGTGTGTTTCTCTTTTGTATTTAACAACCTGTTCCTTGGAGTTTGCACTTGACAGGAAGGTCAGCAAATAAACACATTGAACATTTCCACATTACCTAAAAATAAATAATGCCTAAAATAATCTGAATTTCCATCTTCTTACATATCTATAAGTGCATACATTAATTGGACCTAGTTCTGCTTTGCTCATTTTTCTGTTTTGTTTTATTTTTCAGTGATTAAAATTGTATCTAGCACTCAATGTTTGGTGCTCATTGAATAAACAAACAGTAAAATTCTTGAATTGTGCAACATTTTGTATACCTCTCTAAGTGTATGAACAAAAGTAAATACTCAATTTGAGACAAATTAGATATATTGAAATCCAATTTGGAATTAGGGTCAAATGCTTGATTTTTAACATGTAAACTATATAGGGTGCACACACAGCATTTGCATTATGTTGTTTATAAATTAGTTATCTGTGTAGATATATCACTAAGTTAATTTCTGAGGAAAAATCAGAGGTAAATCATTAGGGAAAATTTGCACATTTATAAAAATAAACAATTTATAAGAGACTTTTCTGAGAAACTGCTCACTGAACACAAAATGAATCAGATGTGTAAAAGGACCAAATCACCCAAACTATGAGATCAATGAAGTTGTGTTGAGCCCACTCACACAAGATATATAACCAGGTGTTGGCCAGAGTCACACCAACACTGCAATGCCAGGCTCCTCTCATTCTTCTTGAATGCTGGAAGTTTCAGAAACAGGACCAAAACTTACACTGATTTGAGACAGGTACAAAATAGGAATTTCTTCTCTGTTTAGTTTATCCCATGATGCAATGGCTATGCTTGTAAACATATTTTGTCTGTATCTCTGATGGTATGAGCTCAACCATCATGGAGACAGGACAAAAAGTACTTTTAAAGATATTTATTGCAGCCTTCGTGTAAGGATATAAATATCCTGAATGTTTAAAGCAGCCACTTCATCCATGCTGAATTAAGAGAAAAATAGGAAACTTGGATGCAGTAACCCTGCTCCCTAGCCATCACCTACAATTATGCTAATAAATTGCCTACCTCTGCATCACTTCCTAGTGAGTTCCACACCATCCCAGTGTTCAGGAACCAGGGAGAAGAGCCTTGAATCCAGAGTACCATCATTCTATTTAAGTGTGAAGTCTACTCTCTGGGCTTTCCAAACCTCAGATCCTTCATGTATGAGGAAAAGATAACAGAACATACAGGGTACAAGATTAATAGTAATAATACTTTTAAATATTTGCATTAAATAATTTTTAACTGTGATTCCTCTCCCCTAGAAGTTTTTCAGCTAAGAGTCTCATACTCTTTGAATATAAATAAATACAAATTTATTTTTCTATTTTTTACTTTTTATTATAGTATTTTATATTTTAGACAGTCATTTAGGCATGGTTTACACATTATAAAATTCTTATTTCTTTCACAAGACTAGAACTCAAACTTACCTTTGACTCTGCTGTCTGTGTGAGTGTTTACTCAAGCATGTGTGGGGAACACATGTATGGTAATTAGAGGACAATTTTCAGGAGCTAATTCTCTACTTTCACCATGTGAGTACAGAGGCTAGACTTGGTCATCAGGCTTGGCAGCAAGAACCATCATCTCCCTGACCCATCATTGACCTCTCAACACATTGGAAGACACTTTCTCTGAGTCCAAGTCCTACAGATGCACCGTGTTCTTGCTGCTGCCCCCAGATGGCCAGTTCTCATGTTATGAACCCTGACTGTGATGGTGTAGTGATGCACACTTAGTTCTTTCAATCATGGTTTCAACTTCCTGCTTGGACACTACTTGTCAGTTCTCTTGTTACCTTACTTGTAGAATGATGACTGAAAGTTTATCATAGCGTCAGAGGAAATAAGTTGAGTAATGTGAAAAATTTATCTGTGAACTATAGTAAGAGCCAAATTTTTCTTATAATTAGTTAAACAAAATGTGCCCAGGAATCCTGCGTGTTTGTAGAACAAAATCTTTCCAACAAGAAGGGTAAAACTAGTCCATAAAACAGACATCGAGTTTTAAAATATTGTATTTTGCTTCTATGAAAGACTGACAAATACATCTATTAGGCTAAAGACCTCAGGAAACACTGAGATCTAAAAGCTATTATTTTCTGAAATTCATAGCTGCAATGTTTATACTGGGAAATTTGTTGATTTTTCTTATCATAGACTCACTTTAAAATTGGCATTTTTATTATTCTTTGATAATTTCATACATGTACATAATATATTTTGATCATTATCAGCTTTCCATTCCTTCCCTCTTAAATTCACGTTCTTCTCAATTCCATGTCTGTTTTGTTATTTTTAATTGACTCACTGAGTTCACTTTGTGCTTTTAGTGGATCTTAGGTTACACACTGGAATGTGGTCATCTTACCAGGGGCCACAAACTTAGATAAAACTCACTCCCCTCCTCTTAGCAGCCATCAACTCTCATTAGCTCCTCAGATACTCCATGCTGAAATATTGACTGTCTTGCTCTTGTACAGGTCTGATGCCAGCAACCTAAACTGCTGTGAATTCATCGAAGCTGTGGTCCTGTTATTTTCAGAAGACACTGTATTGCCCCAGTCTTTCCCAATCTCTAGCTCTTGTATTCTGTCTGCCTCTCTCTTGTCCTCACTGGACCCCAAGTCTTTATCCATCTGCTATGCAGAACTAGAATTTTATGTATATTATTGGTATTGTCATAGAAAAATATTTAGATTATTTTATCTAATAATCCTATATTATCCCGCAATATTTAGACTATTACAGTATGAATACATATGCTGAATTAAGATTTATATTACATGATCAATATATGTTTGTTGAGTGAACAAAATTATATAAAATGTTAATACAGAGACTTTTGGTATATAAGATTATTTAAAAGAAATAAACAGAAATGCTTATTCAAGAAAATTCTGGTCTGTCACCATTTTTAACTATACAAGATACTGGTTGAAAGACATCTAAGGATGAGAGAACCCTACCAGTTAAGAGCTAGGCCTTTCTATTGACATTATTATGCTATACCTTCAGTAACAATCTGCAAGCCCAAGGGAAAACTCATGCACCACAGAACACATCAGAGCATCAGAATCCTGTGACATTCCTTCCCAAAGACTAGAAAATGAAATCTTTTCAGGACATAAAGCAGTATCACCACTGTTTCCTTTATGTATTGCCCATTTATAATGTAGAGGACAAGAGGTTCTTATGCACACAGAGAAACACGGGGGAAACCAGGAAAAGTTAAACACACAGGCTTATCTCTTTAAAGGAAGTAGATGTTTACCTTTCTTCCACTTGGAACAATGAGAAAGGATATTGTTTATAGCCTGGTGATTTTTTGCTATCTATGGGGCCAGTCCTCACCAGAATCCCCCAGATTATTATGTTTGTTTATTCCAGGCTTCCCCCCATCCTGAGATGTCACCTGTGCTTTACAACAGCCTATATGATTTCTATGTTATCTTAGGGCCAGGTCAATCCTGACTTCCACAGATGTTACGTTTACCTACCTCAGTCATTCTCCCTAGACCTTCATCTTGAGCACTGTTTCTGAGTCAACAGAACCCTTCATTATGGAAGAAGCCACATGTACTTTACAAAGAATTTCAGTGTAAACACATTTTAAGCATTGTGTATAAATGGGACTGTGTTGATTGTCATCAGCAAACTTTTTTTAAAATTGTGTTGTGCTTAAATATAGCTAAAATAAAATTCCTGTTGTCAGACTCCAGAAGTTTGAACCAGTACTAGCTAAGTCATGCTGAACTGGATTTTCTTCTTGCCCCACATGAACCATTTCTTGGCCAACCTTGGTGTTTGCAGAGATCCCCACATTATAAGGAATCATTTTCACATTGAAGAATTGGAGTGTGTGACAGTGGATGTGTACACACAGATCACTGTGATCATTAAGTGTGTAGAAGGATCAAATGCCATGCTAGCCAGTGCATTTATCATAGGCATCTTTTTCTGAGTTTTTTGAATTATGGAAGCTATTAGTTGTTGTTTGAGCAAAGTTGACTAAAAGTCAATGAGTTGATCTGAAGAGACCATCATTCAATTATTTCAGACAGACTAAAGAGTCCACATCATACCAGGTAGATACTTTTCATTGTCATACCAACATGATAATGGAAATATATGAAAATAAATTTTTGGTTGTTACAGCAACTGAAAACACTTTCACAATTGCATGAGGTACAGAGTAGCATGCTAGATTTCTTGCAAACAGTAATATCAAATCTGGTAAAACTAAAAAATGTATCAACATCCTTATGTATGTGTGAATTGCACCTAACATTTATGCTTTTACAAGTAAATACAAACTATTACTGTTGCTTTAATGTAATTAGAACTTTATAAAACTTGAGCAGTGTTCTACAATAATGACTACAATGATGAAAGTATTCTTCAATCTTTGTCAGACTTATTAAAAGATGTTACCCTTTAAATGTGTATTGTTCACCTATAACAATGCCACTTATCCCGACAATGCTACTGCCACACAAATGAAATAGAGTTGTCTCTACCAGCTGCTACTCTCCATCCACAGTACAGGCATGTGAACAAGAAGTTTCGACACCATGATTTCACAAAGTAATGAGAGACAGACAAAATAAGTGGTCGATTCTTAGCATGTAGGAAACCATAGGAGTACTATCATACACTTTCAAGGATATTTGACTCATTGATGAGGCCTTCCGTACTTCTGTTTTTCGTCTTCCCTCTTGGAACAGAGATGAACCACCTATTCCTGCTTTTTTTTTAAAAAAAATCTATCAAGACTTCTTGTGAGTAGCATGCACAGCTTTTCTGACTTCTTCTTAGTCATGTGCAGAAAACATTTGAATTAAAGATGTCATGGACAGCCAAGTGAGTTCAGTAGAAACTTTCTTACTATATGGTGCCTAACTTTGTCTGAATTTCTCAGAGAAAATATTTTACTTCAAAATATTCATCACCAGCACACTGAAGGCAGTCAAGTTTCAAAACTCTAACAAACATCTTTCTGCTTGCTCTTTATGTCATGATAATGAACAAAATTTCTGTGCGTAGAACTAACAAGGATTTTCTTTCTTTCCGTCCTTCCTACCTCCTTCTCTAGCTCCCTTCTTAGCTCTTTTCCTCTTGTGTTTTCTTTCTAAGGTTTTAAAGTTAGGACCATATATATGCTTAGCAAGTGTTCCAACACCACACCACATTCCTTGCCTTTAACTATTGCCTTTGATGTCTTAGTTAGGGTTTCTATTGCTGCAATGAAACACCGTGGCAAAAAGCACGTGTGGGGGAAGGGGGTTATTTACCTTACACTTCAACAGCGTTGTTCATCTTTGAAGGAAGTCAGGACAGAAACTCAAGCTGGAAAGGATCCTGGAGACAGGAGCTAATGCAGAGGCCACGGGATGCTGCTTACTGACTTGCCTCCTTTACTCAGCCTGCTTTCATATAGAAGCCAGGAGCACCAGACAAGGATGGCACCACACACAATGGACTGGGTCTGTCCCCATCAATTACTAATTAAGAAAATGCCTTACAGCCAGATACTTTTCTTTTCCTCTCTTTTTTGTTTGTTTGTTTGTTTGTTTTTGTTTTTTGAGTCAGGGTTTCTCTGTGTAGCAGTGGCTGTCCTGCAATTCGCTTCATAGACCAGGCTGGCTTTGAACTCATAGAGGTCCACCTGCCTATACTTCCAGAGTGCTGGGATCAAAGGCACCAGCCACCACACCCAGGTTTTTATTTCTTTTTGATTTATTTTTTTTTTTTTACAACCAGATATTATGGAAGCATTTTCTCAATTAAGGTTCCCTCCTTTAAAATAACTCTAGTTAGTGTGTCAAGTTGAAATAAGACTAATCAGAACACCTGATAATCTTCTGGATACTTAAAATAAAAGTACTCTATAACTCATTTCTAGAAATGGATCATATTTTAGTTCTTACAAGTCTCATAGGGAAATGGAAGTTATTTAAAACAAAGCCATACATTCACAATGGCAGTGGTTAATGTTTGTAGATTTCAATCATGAACAGTTGTAATAATGAAACATAAGTCAAAATGAAAGACACTTTGTGAAATGTTAGCCTGAAATCCAATCAGAAAGTGATTGGTTACTCCAATAGTATTTTTTTTTTTTTTGGTTTTTCGAGACAGGGTTTCTCTGTGTAGCTTTGCACCTTTCCTGGAACTCACTTGGTAGCCCAGGCTGGCCTCGAACTCACAGAGATCCCTCCAATAGTATTTTTGTCACTATTGCACCCTTAGGCATATCTTGTTGGGCAGATCATTATTGTATCCGGCCATGTTCATAGATGTCTAAGACTCCTGATGATGTTCCTTGCAAGAGAATATTGTAGCTATCTTTACAGTTCAGTACCAGATTGATTTCTCCATCTTCTATGACTCAAGTATATAGTGTTTTCAGTAATAAGTTCTTGCTGTCAAGTTCTGGAAGGCAGCCAAGAGCACAAGCAATAGCCTGTTATGTCTGACATGGGGAGGAGATATGAGACCTGACTGACCAACAACTCAAAATGAGGTAACCAATACCTGGCACAGTACTTGTTATTTTATAGTTCCCATTGTCCAGGAGAGACATTGTTCACTACAGTATAGGGTAACTCCCCTTAAACTCCTTTTATGTGTGCATCTGTGTATACTTTAGGAATTTCTACAGTAGTAGGTTTCCACATGGCATTTTAAACAGACATTAATATTAGTTTTCCCTTCTCATATACCCCCTCTAACCTGCTCTCCCATGCCCCACCCTATTGAATATTGTCTCCCTTTCCTCTTCCATACTACCCATGTTTTGTTTTCCTTACCTTCAAATCCACCCCTATAGACCTTTACTCATTTCCTGACTTTTATTGGTACTCAAATTTAAACAAATATCAAATGACAATAAATGCCAGTGTGGATGTAAGGAGAAGGGATGTCGGTAGGAGTGGAAACTGACACAGCCACTATGAGGATAAGTTTAGAAACTCCTTGAAAAGCTGGAAGTGAACATAGTTGAGCAAGTGCCCTTGTGGTATGATTGAGCATTCCTTGGGTATATGCCCAAGAGTGGTATAGCTGGGTCTTGAAGGAGGTTGATTCCCAATTTTCTGAGAACCACCATACTGATTTCCAGAGTGGCTGTACAAGCTTGCATTCCCACCAACAGTGGAGGAAAGTTCCCCTCCTCCACATCCTCTCCAACATAAGCTGTCTTCAGTGTTTTTGATCTTAGCCATTCTGACATGTGTAAGATGGTATCTCAGAGTCGTTTTGATTTGCATTTCCCTGATGATTAAGGATGTTGAGCAATTCCTTAAATGTCTTTCAGCCATTTGAGCGTCTTCTTTTCAGAATTCTCTGTTTAACTCTATAGCCCATTTTTTTAATTGGACTGTTGGGTATTTTGATGTCTAATTTCTTGAGTTCTTTATATATTCTGGATATCAGCCCTCTGTAGCATGAATCTTAAAAAGTTTCTTATTAATAAAATCAAACCCGGGGCCAGTTATTGGGGTGAAATGCTGGATGGTCAGAGAGACAGAACAAGCCACAGCTACCTCACTTCGCCGGATCCTCAGCTGGTGTTGTTTCCTCAGACTGGAGGCCTCTGAGTCCTCATATCCGAATGGTTCTCAGCTGAACTGTGCTGCTCCAAAGTCTGAAAGCTTAACCAGCCAAATGCTTCAGTTTCGGGTCCTCACGCCTTATATATCTTTCTTTCTACTACCACTCCCTGGGATTAAAGGCTTGAGTCACCATGCTCGGCTGTATCCTTGAACAGATGGATTTCTGCCTCTGGAATGCTAGGATTAAAGGCGTGTGCTACCACTGCCTATCCTCATGTTTAACATTGTGGCTGTTCTGTCTCTGACCCCAGCTAAGTTTATTAACGTGCACAATATTTTGGGGAACACAATACCACCACAGCCCTCTGTCAGATGTGGGGTTGGTGAAGATCTTTTCCCATTCTGTAGGCTGTCGTTTTGTCTTATTGACCGTGTCTTTGCCCTACAAAAGCTTCTCAGTTTTAAGAGGTCCCATCGATTAATTGTTTCTCTCAGTGTCTGTGCTACTGGTGTTATATTTAGGAAGTGATCGGATGGCTGAACACCCTGGCTGTCGTGACAGAACTTTCATCCAGTGTCTGATGGAAGTTGATGCAGAGATCCACGGCCAAACCCCAGGTGGAGCTCTGGGAGTATCTGCGAGAGAGAGAGAGGAGGGATTGTATGAGCGAGAGATGTTGAGACCATGGTTGGAGGAAGCACAGGGACAACTAGCCAAACTAGTGGAAGCACATGTACTATGAACCAATGGCGGAGGAGTCCCCATGGAGCTGAACCAGGCCCTCTGGATAAGTGAGACAGTCGATTAGCTTGAACTATTTGGGAGGCCCCCAGGCAGTGGAGCCAGGACCTTTCCTTGGTACATGGGCTGAGTGTTTGGAGCCTGGGGCCTATGCTGAGACACTTCGCTCAGCTTTGGTGTAGAGGAGGTGGGAGTAGGGATGGATTGGCGGGGAGGACTGGGGGGAGGGGTGAGAGGAGGGAGGATGTGGGAATCCGTGGCTGATATGTGAAATTAAGTTAATTATAAAATAAAAATTCTATTTAAAAAAAGCTAGAAGTGGATCTACCATATTACACAGTTATCCTGTTCCTGGGTATATTCCCAAAGAACTCTATATCCTACTATGAAGATACTTGCACATTCATTTTCATTACTGCTTTTTCTATAATAGCCAGGGAGTGGAAACAAATTAGATGTCCATCAACTTGTGAATGAATGATGAAGATATGGTACATATACACAAGTGAATATTATTCAGTGCTAAAAAAAAATGAAATTCACTAGTAAATGGATAAAGCTGGGGAAAAAATCATCCTAAATAAGGTAACCTGGACCCTGTAAGATAAATGCTGCACATTCTTTCTTAATTGTGAATGCTAGTTTTGAATATTTAGATATGTGTGTTTAAACGGGAGTAGCCTTAGCAGTCAGGAAATTAAATTACCTTAAATGTAGGGTTAAATAAATGTTAAGACTATGTAGAGCTACTAAGTGTGATATAACAGTTCTTCCTGCTATAAAGCTTTATTGATGGTTTTAAATATTGTTTTTCGGAATTTCCAGTGTTATTTACAGACCTGGACAATAATTGTTTTTATTGTTGTTGTTGTTGTTGTTGTTTTCCCCGGGGACATTGGTATTTTTCAAAACTTAAGGTTCATAATAATAGAAGTCCCTAATTTTAAAAAGGATAGATTCTCAAATTGTTCATAACATGATCCATGAGAAATAGTTGATTTATGTCTACTTGTACTTGTTCACCAAATCAGTGTCTGGAACACAGATACTTTTGTCTGTCACTGCATCTTTGCTGAAATCTCTAGCTGATTCTTTTCTTTTAAATTTTATTTATTTATTTATATTTTAAGGTACCAGTGCCCTGTCTGCACTTATACCATCATGCCAGAAGAGAGCCTCAGATCTCATTATAGATGGATGGTAATGAGCCACTATGTGGTTGGTGGGAATTGAACTCAGGGCCCCTGGAAGAGCAGTCAGTGCTCTTAACTGCTGAGCCTTCTCCCCAGGCCCTTCTATCCGATTCTTAAATAATATATGACTGTGAGATTTCTAAAACTAACTGAGTGATTTCAACATGGCACAAATCAGAATACCTTCTAGATAACAGGACAAATTACACAAGGATTGCCCTTGGTCCATTGCTTAGCATAAGGACTCCTACAGATTTGGACTGCGGGGATTTGCCTTTTCAGGGAGACTAATATTCACTATAATGGGTGGGTTATTCATGTCTTGACCACAACATTTCTACAACACAGCATAGGAGATTTTTGACAGCCATTTGAAGTAGAAGACAATGATAAAATGAACACAAATTTTCAAATCGTGCTGACAATATGATAAATGGATTAAATGATTCTCAGTATCTCTCCAAGATCCCAAATATCTCTACTTATAATTTTAAGTTCTTAGAATGAAAAACTCAAACATTCCAAATAACATTTAAACTTATTTTCCAAAGCAGTTTGTTAATCATGGGTAAGAGACACATGAAAATGAAATTCATGGAGCTACATCCTATAATAAAATATGCATTTTTAGTAACTCATCAACCCAAGCACATAAACACATTTGGAAAATGAACCTCATTCTTTTTGTATAAGTGAATTCAAATAAATATGTTTCATTATAAAAATTTTATTTTAATATCTGAATGCTATACTATATTTTCCTCAAGTTCTGATTAATTCCTTATCAAATATCATTTTTATTATCAAGGATTAATGAGAGGTATATAGGCAGTGGTGGCCCAAGCCTTTAATCCTAGTACTTGGGAGGCAGAGGCAGGCAGGGGAAGACAGATCTTTGCGAGTTCAAGGCCAGCTTGTTCTACAGAGCATGTTCCAGGATGGTTAGGGCTGTTACACAGAGAAAGCCTATTTCAAAAAACAAAAGCAAAAACAAAACCAAAAATGTGGTATAAAGCAGTTTTAAAAATGGCTATATATCCTTTCAAATAGGAAATATATATATTTTTTTCCACAGGTTAAACTTGATAGGAATTCAGGTTTACCTATATCAAATTACTATGGCCTATAGAACATCACTTTTTTGCATAACTATGTGCTAATTTTTTTTCTTAGCATTTTAAAGTTTATAACATATAAATATGTTCTTCAAGCACAATTGAGATATTTTCAACTCATATAATAATGGTAGCATGGAATATTGACATACATTATAATCTATAAGTCACTTTCCTATCAACCCATTTAAAATTATCCTAAAGATAATTTTAATAAAATTTATGTTTTTTTTTTCCTAATATTCTTATGGTAAGCAAACAAGCATTTAGTATTGTACAGCCAATTGGTGTGCTCTCCTTTGGGGAAAACTATTTGTCCTCTCAGAATCCTTAGTTGCCTGGAGTTCCTGAGAATAACAAGTAACATTACACAGACTGAGCAGGATATATTTGTGTACTTAGGAATACATATGTGACACATATGTGTGTGTATGTGCACCAACAATTAATTTTTAAAAAGTGGCCATGGATTTGAAAAAGAGCAAAGAGGGGTATATGGGAGGATTCAGTGGGAGGAAAGGGAAGGGGAAAAAAACATCATTACATTATAATGTCATACAATAAAAGAAATGATTATTTTTTTTAAAAAAAAGACCTAGCTTTTCTACATCCAGTTCAAGATTGTTTTCTGGTTTTCATTTGTTTGTTATGCAAATGCAAAAATGCATTAATTGTTTACAACAAACCAGGTTTGAATCAGAGAAACTTGAAGGACAAAACCCTGTTTCTGATTTTCCTTATGTTGTTTTTTTTTTTTTGCCCATTGAGATGACTTCTTCCACCACTAAAATCACGTCTTCTTCGTGGGTCTTCTTATCTAGAGTACAGGAGATCCTGTCTGTAGCATTTATATTAGGATCATGACAACTGTAAAACATTAGTGATAAAATAAAAATAAACTCGGTTGCCGTGAGGCCATGAGCTTAACATTCTCTTTTCAGTTATGCATAAAGCATGTAGATTGGAAAAAACATCATAGGAAATGAGTTTTAAAATATGAACATAGAATTGTTAGCATGTTTGTAGGTTATGCTCATTCTATTACATTTAACAACAAAAACATTTGTCACAGTTTTGTTGATTACACTAACACAAGCGCTCTGAAAACAACACTGTCTGGCTCACATCTTTGAGCTTTCCCCTTCTAGCAGGAGGGGGAACGAGACAGGAAGCATTTCTAGAAAATCCACTTTGCTAATATTTGAGACAACACCGTTCTTATTTCACTGGGATTTTATTTCATTCTTAAAGGCTTAACATCTCACTGCATGAACAAAGAAAATACCATGTGAAAAGGGCTTCAGGCTAGCTACTTCCAAAAGGATTCAACCTTCCAAGTGCTATCCATATCAGCCGTACACCCACACAGTTAGCACTTTTGAATACATTTACTGAAAACCATTAATAAAGCTACAATCTTACTCTGGTTCTTAACCATGTGTCACAGTGAAATAAGTTCATGTAAATCTGTGAACTGCACGACAATGATCAAATTAACAGTCATTTCAGGAAAAAAATGCCCCTCAGGCTGAAAAATAATTAGTAGTCTCTCACTATCTTTTCCTCCTAATAAAAATCACGATATTATTGTTGACTGTGCTAATAAAACACCTCCCGTGACCCTGATGTAGCTTGATGTAAAATGTAAGGACTGTTCTATTGTGCAGCCTCGCACATCTTTTATTGAACATTTCCATTTGGCTCTTCATCTGGGAACACAAGGGCCCATAGACGCTGAAGAACTTTTGTCACATATAATATAACTCTCACTTGTTTATCACTGCAGTTAATAAAACACCCGCTTTAAAATTCATTATCTTTGAAATCCAACTTTTAACTCTGAAGCTGAATATTCAGAGCTGTGGCTAAGTGCAGGAACAAGAGCAAGAAACAGGGAAAGCAAAGAGGACAATTCCATTTGGTGCAAACAGAACAAGGCTACCAGAAATGCTACTGTAAACAGAATGTCCAAGGTTTTGATGCTTAGAAACATGAACAGCTTGTTCAACATATTTTGGGAGGGTAACTTATCTGCCATAACTACTTACTGCATTCTTTTGTACTAAATAGTATTGTGGGTCTCCCAGGGATAGAGCAAAATAGATACATAATTTTTGTCCTTATTTTTCCAAAGACATGGACAAGTTGGGTTTTTGTGTGAAAGTGGGCAATAAATTGGGTACTTGTGTTTTGAACATGCAAGCTGAGGGTAAAATCTCTTTTATTGTTTCTAAAAACACAAAAGCTTAATAAATTTAGAAAAATATTGAAGGATATGAATCAGAACATTGAGCAGTACCTATATATCAGTAACAAAATTCATGAGTATTCTGATTTCAAGAATTGACAGGACTCAACAGATGCCTTTGAACACAATGAGGTAAGCAAGTTAAAGTCTTTGCTAAGTGTACAGTGAGGAAACTTTCACAACATAATTAAATATAACAGAAGCCAGGGCATGACCAGTTTTCCAAATGATAATGTACTCTGTAGCAAATAATTATTGAACTTTGACAAATTCTTAGAATATACCTTTTAAGAAATGCACAATATAGATAGATGTTGCTAGCACAAAACAGCATTTAGAGTGTACATGCCCACCCCCCAAAAAGCCCAAATACATAAAATTTTATGGACTTTTGTACTTTCACACCTTATCAGAAGTCATACATAGGTGAGAAGCATAAACTAAGCAAATGTACACCAAAAAGAAATGTTAAAATTATAGAAAATATTGTAGCAAGTTCTAATATAAAAAATTTCTTGCAAACAAAGAAAGTTATGTCTTGCTTATTTTTTATGAGCATGACATTTTCATCATTCTGCTTAATCCCTATTTATCAAAGTGATCTACACTGAATGTTGTCTTAAAAGTATTTTGAAGGTCAAATAGGCTTGGACATCTCAGATTTAGCTAAGGCAAACACTTATAGGACTCAAATGTGGTCAGGAGCACTTGAGACTCTGGGAGGAAGCACAGCCTGGTGACCAATGAGAAAAGATAGGACCTCTGGCCCTTTCCCTGAAAGGTAGAGGCTAGAGGCTAGGGGCTGTGTTCTTAAGACTTCTGGGATATTTCAGTGACAGTGTGTGGTGTCAGAAGGACCCCTTTTGAGAGTCTCTCCTACTAAATATAAATCCTTACATTTAGATGCTACTGGTTATTCAAAGTTCACAAACACTGCCACTATCATAACAATGCGCATTACAACATTGTTTTTAAAGTTCTTTCAATAGGCAGATCAAAATAATAGACTTCTATAATCATCTTATCTTTTAGAGCAATTTCTTGACTATAAAGAAATGGATGATACTTGCTAAATAATGGATTGTTTAGCCCACATTTCTAGACAAAGTCCAAATCCTGGTGGCAGTCCTATTGGTACAGGTTTGGAAATTTTACTAAGAATGAATGGTGTCACAATGGTACACACAGAGAAAGCAATCACATGTCAAAGCAGAAAGCCAGAGATTGAACCCATAATCCTATCTTCTTATACAAAGGCCCCCTCCACTAGGACTCACCTTTTAAGGTTCCCATCTCCCAACACTGCTGAACTATAGACCAAGCTTGCAATATACGAGCCTTCAGATAAGAAAATATATCCAAGCCATAGCACACTTTTTTGGAACTGCAGGAAACTTTTATGTCTTAGGCTATGCTCTCCTTTATGATAATATGGTGCTAATCCTTTGCAGAGAAAGACTAATTCCTAAATACCAGTTTTTGCCTATCTGATTATTCTGGGACCAATTACTACTAAAAATACAATTCACCAATTCTTTCAGCATGAAATGAATTCTATTGAGGTTTCCCTTTTTCCCCTTCCCACCATCTTCCTTTCCCTGACTTTAAATACAGAAGGCTTATTAAAGAGAATCAGAGATGCACCATAGCTTTAGCATTACAAGCTGTTAGGTTTCTAAATAATAAACACACTCAACTCAATACTGCTTTCGTTTATAACGACATGGGTTGTTTTGACAAGCCTTTCCTACTCCTTGAGCTTTATAACTTTAGTTTCATAAAAGAGATCTTTAAAAAAAGAAAGAAGAAACAGATGCAACTGTCAGAGCGGACAAAAGGAAATATGCAAAACGAAAAGTGCTTATTTTATATTTTTTTTAAGAAACCAAACTTATAAATTCGACTTTGCATTCATCTATCTCTCTCCCAAAAGGTATAACTTGTGTGAAAATGCTGTCACAGTGAATAAAATGGTATGGGCACTGGTATCCCTTTAAAATTAAGAATAATGCTACAACTATAAGAACAAGTTAAGAAAAGATTTCTTACAGGAATAGGTGTTACTGTGCTCCTAGCCAATCAATCACCATTTTCTCACCTTTCACATTCTGGATTAACAAATGCTGACCAAAATGGAAACCCTGTGCACAGAAGTTTTATATGTAGCAAGCAGTGTAATTTAGAGTTAAGAACAAATCATCACAAAGTCTGATATCTCACTGCAGATCTCAAAGTGAATTGAATAGGTTCATTTTTAAAATGTCAATTTGATGGACCATTTGTGTTTCATCTCATATGAAGTGTCTGTTCAGATTATTTGTCCATTTTAAACTTGATTAATTACTTTTTTTTTTAGTGAGGATCATGGGCACTGGTAGGTCTCAAAATTGTAATACTCCATCCTTAGCTACATGAGAATGTGAATATTAAATCACAGTTAGTAGCATGATTTTGTTGCAGTGGTTAATTATTTTTTTAAATTTCTTATATTTTCTATATTCAAATACTTTTATCAGAGAAATTTTTGGCAAGTACTTTTCTCTACTCCATAGGCTATCTCTTCTCCTATTGTTTATATCCTTTGTTTTGCAAGGCTTTTTAATATGATAAATCCTGGATTCAAAAATTAGGACAATGTAAATCATAATTGTAATGATATACCTTATCTTAGAACAGTTGTCATTTTTTGATAAAAGCAAAAAGTAAATTGTGACAGAAACATACAAATAAATGAATTATTAGATACTATTAGTAAGAGTGTAAATTATATATATATATATATATATATATATGAAAATAAGTCAGCATAACAAAGTGATATTTTACATACTGATATTTATTGTAGTCCTACTCAGTCAGAATAGCCAAAATATCATAACAGACTAGGCATTCATCAACAAATGAATGGTTAAGGGAAATATGCTAGATATGCTTATTATTCCACAATAAAGAAGAATGAAATATGCCAGACATAAAATGGTTGGAATCAGAGTACTTATACTAAGTGAAATAACCCATATACACAAAGACAAATAATAGAGTATGCCTTCATTTGTGGAAGCTAAGAATTTGACTTGATGCGGATTTACTAAGGTTGGGAAGGCAGTATATGAGGAGGGAAAAAATGGATGTTGGTTTGATGAGTTCCTGCTGCATGATGTATAGAATGCTCACTGAATTTGATTAAAATATACAATCCTTACATTTTAAAGAAAAGTAAAAAGAAATAGTACTTTTAAGTGCCAATCTCATATTAAGTTTCTTTAAGTGTAAACTTGATAATGGTGGTGAATATTTCAAAATCAACAAAAATTAAAGGACGAAAACTGTAAATATCTTTCAATATATACATAAAGAAATACCCTAGTTCATGGTTGTAAAGTGATGAATAGAGGTAGAATGAGGACAAAGAAAGATGCACACAAACACAATTCTTCCCTAAACTATTTAACGATATAGGAATAAATATTGTCTTGATATGTCACTGAGGAGGCAAAAAAATTAAATAAAATTATTCTTATGGTTGGTTTATTATTATCCCATTAGTTATCTATACAGCAAATCATTCATAGTCATGTGTTCTTATCCTTCATCCAGGCTGTTTTTTCTAGAAGCTTTTCATAGGTTTGCAAAAGAAAAAAGAAAAAAAAAAAAGGAAGGCTTGTATTATCTGGGGGTTTTACTGGGCTGGGCATTCAACATGGCATGAAGTACATCCTAGAAGCCCCTGGGGTGCTGAGCTAAGCCAGAAGACCAAACACCCACAGGGATAGTTTTGTGAAGGTCAGACATCAATGTGTTCTTACTTTCAGAAAGCATCATATGCCCACAGATCCAGTAAGAAGCGACAGAGATCAAAATGACCAGATCATCGATATTCCAGGGTATCCTGTAGCTGTGTTCTACAGGGAAAATGAGGCACTAGATTGAGAAACTAGTCTCCATCTTTAGAGCAGGGAAGCAGCATACACATACGGGACAAGAAGGAACCGGTGGGAGGGCAGTTAGCTTTTACTACCGCAGCAGGTTTGCACTGCGTTCTTGTTGTTATCTCCACCACCGTAAACATGTCTCAGTACTGAAGTGAGATATTTCAGGGACAGAAATCCTTCCTCTGGTATGAAGAGACTCAACAGCATTGCAAGTTCTCCTGGATTTGATTGCTGGACAGAAGAAATTAGCAGGACACTTCACGGTAATATTAACACATTTTGTGCTGCCGTGAATATGGCAAATATTTGGTAAACTATACAGTAAAAAGGAAATACACTTACCTTTATTTTATCTACAGTAACAAAGTACTAAACCAAGTAAAGGTTCATGTTCCTGGTTACCTTGTGTATTTGTGTGTATTTGGATGAAGCAGATATTCACAATTCTATTTTGTAGCTGAGGCTCAAGATTAAATGGTGGGTTTGTTTGTTTGTTTGTCTGCTTGTCTGTTTTTGGGATGCTTACCTTCTGCATGAAAGTAAAAATTCAATAGATAGAAAAACTAAGATCCCCACCTGGGGTCTCTGCCATATTCGGCATGTTGACTCAGTAAAGAATGTATTGTAAAGGCCTGTAGAGAAACTGTGGGTTCAGAAAGGGATACAGGCAAGAAGATATGGTAAGAAATGGGAACATTCTAGTGAGAAGTCTCTACTCCAACAAATACGTTTCATCAACCTAACTTGTCAGAGTGACCCTGTCTTACAGCATCCACACTGTGGGAAACACTAAAAAACCAAACAAAACTCTGGACAGTGGGGAAAGAGAACAATGGCGCAGAGGTCATGAAACAGGCTGCCGGTGGGGCACAGCATGGTGAGTGATGGAGCATGGGAAACAGTGACAAGTGATGACAATGACATACAGGACAGACAAGAGGGGTGAGATCTTCCCTCCCTCAGAGCTCACACCCCTGCTGCTGAGGAGACTTTGGGGTTTGTATAGAGCTGGAGGGAGTCTGTGAAAGAATCAAGAGAACAGCCATGTGTGGCTTATATGGCATAGTCTGGTTCTAAACAGAGCAGCATACCCAAAGCAAAATGAATTAATCAAATCTTCAGTAACAACAAAGAATATAAGGTAACAAATGAAATCCACTACCACATATATATCTTCTTAGTCATGCTGATAATTCAGTTTTTAAAATGGGGGAAAATACTAGGAACAACCACAACTTTTCATTCATTCCTCTAAACAGTATAAAATAATTTTAAAATGAAGGTAAAGTTTCTAAGAAAACACTTTGACAAAATTATAAATAAAGATATATAATGAAAGTGTTAAGCACCATCTATTATGTTATTCTTCTTCTTTACAACTGACTTAAATATGTTGCCACTTGGAAAACCAAGCTAGCTGAATATTGTTTATTAGACTTGAAAATCTCATCATCAAAGTCTGTTTTAAAAATGTGGTACAAAATGATCAACCTTTTAAAAATGTGTTTTTAATCAATTGGCTGATGTCTAAGTGATTTCACATCATTCTTGACAACATTGGTGTACATTTTAGTCCAAGGGAACAAATTGCATTTTATTAAAAGGAAATAAAATTGTAAAGCCACCCGTTGCCTATGATTCTTATCTAGCTATTCATCTAAATCCACACCAGCCTATTATGAATAATTCTTTCTAGCTATTTTCTGATCCATGTTTTTGCTGCAAAATGCACAAAAGTAATTAGGCTAAATTGAAACATTTATAGAAATACACTACTCAATAACTCAGTTTCCAAAAAAGTTTTACTCTACCCTAAGGAAGCAAAAACAAAAATGCCCATGCAGCAGAACTCTCATTCCGCATGTTACAGTTAGCCCTGTGAGCCAACCAAGCTCAAATTAATTGTACTGACTAAACTTTCCTTCTTGGAGAAAATTAAAGATATGCTGTTGTCAACACTTGAGCACAACCTCATGACACTTAAATGCAGAGAAGGGTGTGACATCCTGCCCCGGCTGCCTCTCGCTAATTAATCACTCTGGTATTTAGGACCATTCAAGCAGACAAATTAATGGGGAATAATTAGTGTATCTTTGTTCCAGCTCAGCTTTGCACACCAGACACTCTTGGGGAGAAGGGAGCTTGTGGAGTGCAGCCATTAGCATGCACATAGTTTCACTTCTGTTCTGCAAGTTCTTCTGAGATTAAGAGAAAGGCCAAATTAGCAGACGTGTGACTGGGGTTAGGACACCCTTCTGCAAAGAAAGCTCTCTGCGCATCAGCCTTCAGATGCACATTGATCTTCCAAACATTGAGTTTCATGAAACCCAATTAAACTTTAGGGAAAATACAATTTCAGAATCAAAAAATCTTTTAAGAAATATGGTGGAAAATTATTTTTATTTATACCATTTATATTTTATTTTTTTATATAGTACAGAGCTGAAAGCTACTATAAGAAATTTCCCATTTATTATACTGCTGGCTTTTGTGAATTCTATTGAAAATGGATTTTATCAACAAATAGCACTTACACATTTTGTAATTAAATAGTGTAGTCCATTTAACCTCTCTCCATTTACTAAGAACTCTCTGTAGATACTCCCTACGGCCATAAAACTTAATTTCTTTCTTTTTTTTTCTGATAGGACTCATAGACTAGAGAATTCAGACAGCCTGCATCCACAGCATGTGTGAGCAGCACAGTATTGATTAAACTCTGCCGCACTCCACACTGCTGACTGGTTTTGGTCATGTGGAGTAAGAGCTCAACAGCTTTGTTTTCAAACTAAAATTGAAGTGTTGATGCCTAATATCATTTGGCCCACTACTAAAAAAAAAATGACAAAAAGATAAAATCAAGTGAGTAACAAGAGTTTAAATTTTCTTGAATTAAACACACCACTTTCATTGGCTATATAAATTTCATTCCTCATCAGACAAAAACATCCCATTGTTTCCTACAAATAAAACTTGAAGCTACAGATTCCATACTGATAATAAATTTTCTGAACTTTTGTTGAAAGTGTGCTATATACAAAACTTATCTAAGCATACCATATACAAGGATGTGAACATATGTATATTCATTCATATAATCATACTGGTTTTAATGGCATATGTGTACATGATTTTTCAATCACATTTTTCACGTCTGATGCAATCTACAAAAAGGAAAATGTATGCCTGCCTCCCTAAAGTTTCTATGAGCTTTGTTTTCTACACTTCACTACCTAACGGTCCAGACAAGAATGGCTCCCCTAGCTGGACAGACAGCATTCCTGCAAACCCCCTACCCATTATAGAAGGCTCACAACCTGAAGTCTTTACCTCAAGGGGCAAGCATGCTGGGTGAAAGGACAGAACTACAAACCCAGAGGCTGATGCAGAGTAAGACCACACAAGTCAGAAAGCATCACACTCAAAGCGGGAGCTAAAAAGTTTTTAGAAAGAATCTTCACCACCTGAAATAAAAAGGGAAATTTAGTGTTTAGCACTGTGAGTGGGTTCACTCCTGTTAATAGCACATAACAAAAATGATATAAAAGAGTAATTTCCCTGCCTGCCACAATTTAGGATGCTTTTTAACCACACTCAAGTTCTACTTTAATAAAAACGTACTTGTAAGCATAATGCTCTTGAATTTGTTATAGTAGGGGAAGAGAGAGAGAATATAAATCAGAAAACCACACATTCTCACAATTTCTTAGAGGCAAGGAATGAATCTCTCTCCAGTCTCCTGTGAGACACTAAATTACTGCCTACCATAAGCACAGATGCCATTAGAAAGGCTTCCATCCTGGGAGTGGGTCCTCCTAGATCTTTGAAGGTGCCTAATCCTCATTAAAGGCAAACCCTGGGCTTAGGAGGGGCTGTGCTGCCATCAAGGCACCTGGTGATGACTAAAAGCGCTGTCCCCATGTGCGGCTGCTGCTGAGCAGCAGAATGTAATTTAGTCGCACCAGCGGGAGCAGGGGTCAATGATTTTATATTAATGGGGATCACGACAGTTCTAAGCTGTGGCGTGCTTTGAAATAAGTGTTTTACACGGCAGCAAAGAGAGCTGAGCCGGGGAAATGAGCTGTGTCACTGTCTCCTCATGCCTTGCAGCAAACACTGGAATGTTTTTAGTTGCTGCAGACTGTGCCATCATAATATTTTATAAACAACAATTACCTTTTTCATTTTGAAAAACCCGATCTCCTCATGTAATTTTGCTAAAGAAGCTACCGAGGATTAACAGATTCCTTTCTAATCAAACTAGAGCCTAAGCATGCCGCTGAAACAATGGATGAAGTTCATATAGAGTGTTCAAATCTGGGAACTGGTTTAGAAACATAACCATGCTGGTAATGTATGCTTCTTTTGTAATTGTGAAAGATGTATTTTCACACACCTTGACCCATTATCAAAAGTGTCCACACCTAGAACAAAAGAGATGACAGTGGAGTTTAGGGCAATGATGTAAAGTGTGGTCAGGGTTTAACTTTTCTTTCTATGATAGAAATTACTGTTATCGTATTCTCCAGAAATTTATCTACAATTTAAAATTCCTTGTCATGAATACCAGCTCTAGAATCTATATATTATTTAGCACATAGGTGTTTTATCAAATTAGCATTTGAGAAGGAGGGCCCCCCAAAAATTATTTCTATAAGTAGCTTTTGAAGAACTGTGGAATTTTCAGGCTTCTAAAATAGTCAGATGAAATGGTATTTATTATGGCAAGGAAAGAGTCTTCAGTTTAAAATTTTCTTTGAATTACCTAGGTCGTAGGTATCAGGACCTACAGGGATGAGCATGTATCTTTGCCAGATATGACCAATTAGTACATACCTCTCTGTTATATGAATAACAGCTGCCCAAGAGTTAATTACAAAAAAAACTACTGGAAAATGTATGTTTGTTGACCAGAAAGATAAAATCTATTCTAATAAATTAGCACTTGAAAAAAACAATTGATTAATTTTCAATATTTCTCTCATGCACAAGAATAGTCTTAGCTGGGCTTTGAGGTTATTGAGCAATTACTGAAGAGCAAGGTACTATAATTAAAGACTGAATTACATGCTACCTCAAAAACATTTTCAATAAAGCAAACTCCAAGCTTCGCTAGTCTGTTAGAGATGCACATTCCAAAGATTGTCTTTGAAACAGTTGTGCGTGACAGTTAGTCTATGCAAAAGCCCAACCATATACAGACACACATACACACATATACACACACAAGTTGGGGAAAAGAGTGCAATCATTAGATGTGTTAAGAAAAATAACATGTTATCATTACTCCTATAATGTCTGGAGAACATCAGGATATTAAAGATTCTGAGAAGTGTTAGTGTTCTTCAAATATTTGTCCAATAAATGTCCTAATTACTTTTCCCCTGAACCCATGGTCACTACCCTTTTAAAAACACACTATGGGGAATGTTCCATTAGGCTTTGTGAATATACATTTTCATCAGTCGAAGCCAATACATCTAATCTGGATCCTAAGTCCATTCCTTTGTATGTAGTCTCTGGTTGAAGAATTGCGGGGGGGGGGGGGGGGATTAAAATGTAAGTTTCCAGACAGTTTGAAAATCACATTATATTTAAAAATTAGTATCTCTCCAAACTGGAGAAATATTCCATTATTCCAGTAACAAAAATATAAAGGATGGTAGGCCCATTTCTGTCTTCAAATCTGAAGATAAGAATCACCACAAGTAGTGTTTTGATGTGGCAATTTGACTAATTCATGGCACTCCTATAATTTGGGATACAGAGTGGTTTAGCTATTCTAAGACTAGAGTTACATGCAGTCTGATAGGGGCAATCAGAGCCAAGATGAGAGTAAAGGTAAATGAGGTCCTTTCATGATCACAAAATACGAGGAGGAACAAAAAATCCAGTAATCAGGATACATAACATTTTAATCAGATTTTTAAATTAAAATTTATGCAAATAAACCCATGGTGAGCAAAATATCAAAATTTTAAATAAGGACAGGATTAGTGTTACTCATGTATCATTTTGCTTCAGGCTCCAGTGTGGCTAAGCATAGCATTGGGAATAAGAAATTACCAGGAGAGATGCTGCAAAAGTGTGAAGCACTTGCTTGCAAGCCAAAATTAGTTCTGATTCATTAATAGCTAAACAACTTTCACAAACCCATATACCATGCTCTTCTCACTCACCAACAGAGAAAAGAGGACTTCCCAAATTGTTGTTGGAAACATTGATTCAATGAGATCATAATGTGCAAGAGGAAAATATTTTTTTATATTAATTAATTTGTTTTATTTTATGTGATCACTTGTGTGTTCCTGGTATCCATAGAGGTCAGAAGCGGGAGGTGGATCCTCTAGATGAGAGTTAAAAATGAGCTTGGGCATATACCCAAGGAATGCTCAATCATACCACAAGGGCACTTGCTCAGCTATGTTCATATCAGCATTATTTGTAATAGCCAGAACCTGGAAACAACCTAGATGCCCTTCAACAGAAGAATGGATAAGTAAACTGTGGTACATATACACAATGGAATACTACTCAGCAGAGAAAACCAATAACATCATGAGGTTTGCAGGCAAATGGATGAATCTAGAAAAATCCTCCTGAGTGAGGTAACCCAGACTCAGAAACACAAACGTGGTATGTACCCACTCATAGAAGAATACTAGTTGTGGAACAAGGATGACTGGATGGCTACTCATAACACCAGGGAGGCTACCTGGAAAACAGGACCCCAAGAAAGACACAGGGATTGCCCAATGATGGAGAAATGGATGAGATCTACATGAACAGTCTGGATGTGAGTGGGGGTAATGAGAGGTGAGGGGCGAGGGAAAGAGAACTTGGGGGAACGGGAGATCCCAACTGGATCAAGAACAGAGAGGGAACACAAGGAATGTTCATGGTAAATGAAGACCACATGAGAATAGGAAGAAGCAAAGTGCTAGAGAGGCGCACAGAAATACACAAAGATGCCCCCACAATAGACTGCTGGCAATAGTCGAAAAATAGCCAGATCTGACCTACCCTGGTGATAGGATGGCCAAACACCCTAATTGTCATGCTAGAAACCCCATCCAGTGACTGAGGGAACTGGATGCAGATATCCACGGTCAGGCCCCGGGTGGAGCTCCGGGAGTCCAATTGGCGAGAAGGAGGAGGGTTTATGTGAGCAAGAGTTGTTGGGACCAGGGATGGATGGAATACAGGGACAGTGGCCAAACGAATGGAAACACATGAATTGTGAACCAATAGCTGAGGAGCCCCCAACTGGATCAGGCCCTCTGAATGGGTGAGACAGTTGATTGGCTTGATCTGTTTGGGAGGCATCCAGGCAGTTGGACTGGGTCCTGTGCTCAGTGCATGAATTGGCTGTTTGAAACCTGGGGCTTAGCAGAGACCCTTGGCTCAGCCTGGGAGGAGGGGACTAGACCTGCCAGGGCTGAGTCCACCAGGTTGATCTCAATCCTCGGGGGAGTCTTTGCCCTGGAGGAGATGGAAATGGGGGGTGGGCCTGGGGGAGGGGGGCGGGGCGGGAGGGGGTGGAACGGGAGAATCTATGGCTGATATGTAAAGTTGAATTATATTGTAAAATAAAATAAAATAAATTAAAAAAAAACAAAAAAAAAACAAAAAACAAACAAACAAAAAAGACTGATGTGAAGATCCCATTGTGGCTTCTATTTTGCAACATTTGAGAAAGATATTGAATGTAGGATATGTGTGGCAAATTCAATTAGTAAAGTTTATTTTGTGGTCCTTAAAAAAAAAAATGACTCTGAGGTGCCATATTGGTGCTGGGAACCAAACCTCTTTAAGAACAAGTACTCTTAACACTGAGCCATCTCTTAAGCCCCAGTAATAATTTTTATACTAAATATATTTAAGAAAAACTAAGTTTGATTTAGTAAATTATTTAAGCACTTCTGCCTCCCAATTTAAACAATTTTTAAAAGTTTTCAATTATCATACAAAGTATCATGGAATCTTTAAACATAGTTTTTTTTTGTTGATCCTCCCTCTTCTCATCCATTCCTGCCCTCTATTCTATCTACCCCTACTAGCCTCTTTTCTATTTTCTGGTCACTTGTGTTCTGCAGGGAACCCTGGAGTTGGCTTGGCTTAGCTGAACCATATGTCATAGGTTTTTCAGGTTAGTGTCCACGGCTCCTAGGGCACTGTGGTTTCCAGTTCTTGAGAGATTGATGTACTTCCTCAAACAGTGAAGCATTCAGGACATGTTGGGTTTCTCTGTATGTTCCCTTAGTAATCAAGGAAGCATGGAAGCTTAGCAGAACACTTGGTCTTACACACTAATACTTTGTACCCTTTATGGCTTGCAAACGTCACTGTATTCTGGCATCTACATCTGTATTGATCCTGGCAATTGCCATTATATTCTATTTCTGATAAAGGTATAAAAAAGTCTGATTGCTCTCAACAAAACTATCATAGCCTTGGTTGTGCTGTGGCCCTACAACCTGGCCTGATTTCACTCCTTGCAGCTATATCAGGTGACCTTGGCCTGCTAAGTGCAGACTCTTACGGTGCTCTATCACCCTTCCTGCTTTTCCAACACTCTTCTCCCCTTTTTGGCTCCATTTTCTAGTTTCATGACCTATCCCAATCTCATATACATACATATGCATGTACATACATACATAGATATAGATATAGATATAGACGATCAACATACGAGGAAAAGCATATGGTGTTTAACTTTTTGAGTCTATAGTACCTCATTTCATATAATTATTTCCATATTCATCTATTTTTCTGAAATTTTCAGTTTCAGGTTTATGACTGAAAAAAATCATTGAGTGTATGTACCATGTCTCATTATCCATTCATCTGTTGTCAGAGACCTACTCTGATTCCATTCCCTTGCTATTGTTAATAGATCACAGTAACACTGAATGTGCAAGTACCTCTCTTCCAGGACATAGAGCCCTTTGGGCATATGACAGTGGTGATACTGAGGTAATATGATAGTTCATCTTTTAAATTTTTGAGAAACTTCTATATTTGTTTGCATAATGGCTGCACAGCTTTACACCACAACATGTCATAAAAGAATATTCCTCTTTTTCAAATACTTACCATCATTTGGTGTCATTTGTTTTCTTGATGACAGATATACTGACTCAAGAGAGATGAAAACCCCAAGTTTTAGCTTACATTTCTCTGATAACTAAGGATGTTGAACACTTTGACTATTTTTTTAGTACTGTCTGCTCATTTCTTTAACCCATTCCTTATTTTGCTGTTATTGATATTTTAGTAGTTTTTAAATAGTCTAGATCTTAACCTCCTGTTAGAAGTAGAGCTGGCAGAGACTCTCTCATTCAGTAGGCACCGCTCTACTGTTAGTTTCTTTTTCTGTACGGAAGTCTCTTGACTTCATGTAATTTGATCTGTCAATTCTTGGGGCTATTTCTTGTGCAATTAAGTCTTGTCCAGAAAGTTATTGCCTACACCTATATCTTGAAATATATTTTTCTCTAGAAGTTTCAGAGTTTAAGATTTTAAATGAAGACCATTCACCCATTTCAACTACTGTTCTGTTCAGGGTGACAAGTATAGAACTGGTTTAGTTCTTCTGCAGGTTGATAACTGGTTCTGATACCACAGTGTGTTTTATAGTCCTCAGCCCACCCCACCCCCTTCTTTGATGTGTCTGTCGTGTATTGATGGCCATAACAGTCTGAGTTTACTTCTGTCTTTCAATTTTGCTCTGTAGGTCTATATGTAAAACTTTGTACATGTGCCATGCTGTCTTTGTCACTATGGATGTACAGTATAATCTGAACTGAGCTAATTTTATACCTTCAGCAGTGTTCTTTCTGCTTAGGATTAATTTGGTTATTGTAGTCTTTTGTATTTCCTATATGAACTTTTTTTAGTGGATTCTTCTAATTCTGTGAAGTATGTGATTGAAATTTTGAGTGAGATTGCATTGAGTCCATAGATTACTTTTGTTAATACAGCCAGTCTCAAAATATTAATTCTGCCAATGAATGGGGGAGTGGAAGCTCTATCTGTCATTTAGTATCTCCAACTAATTTTGTTAGCATCTAGACTACTTGAAAAATGTTATATTGACTGGAATTACAAGACCTATAGAAAGGTGACCACTAAACTTTACAAGACAAAATGGTCCTTCAGGTTCCTGCTTCACAAAGAAAACTGCCAAATATTCTACAAGACGCAAAAAATGAGACCATGAGACTCTAGGCCTGTTGGCTAAAGAATGAATGCCCTAATGTTACAGTAAAACTTTGGATGACTGTCCAGACAGCCAGCTGTCTCTGTCATTCTAGATTTTTAAAAGTTGCTTACAATGCTCTTCCTGTTTACATAGGTAATATTATATCCTTCTGAGGTCTTTGATGTAGTTAAAGACTATATAGTTATAATTTTCCTTACTTATGATAAAAGATAAATATAAAACTTTAGACTCATAAATATAAGATAGAAAAAAATATTTTCTTTAATTTTGTCAAATACGAATAGACTAGACATTATAACTGTAATTCTTGCTTGATAACTGCTTTGTTATATGTAATTTTACTGTGTTAAAGTTAAACCCTTCCTTTTGATTAGACAAAAAAAGAGAGGTGCTGTGGGATGTTCTGTATGCTGTGAATGTGTTTCTCTGATTGGTTGATAAATAAAAAGCTGATTGACCAGTAGCCAGGCAGGAAATATAGATGAGATAAACAGACAAGGAGAATTCTGGGAAAGAAAGGCTCTCAGGAGATGCCAGATGCCAGCCTGCCATCCAGGGAGCAATATGTAATGGCATACAGGTAAAGCCACAGAACACGTGGCAGCATATAGATAAACAAAAATGGGCTGAGTTTAAGTGTAGGAACTAGTCAGTGGTACACCTGAGCTAATGGCCAAGCGGTTTTAATTAATATAAGCTTTTGAATGATTATTTTATAAGCAGCTGCAGTGTCCCTGGGGCTGGGTAGGACTGGAGAAAACTTTCAGCTACAATCAGGAAATTAGTAAAGGGCCCTAATAAGGGAATGCTATCTCTGGATAGAAGATAGAATCCAGTGACTTAAATGGGTAGTGGGATACTGAAATACTAGGTCTGAATGAGGTGTGATAAAAGGGCAAAGTAGAAGAAGGAAGACATGGGAGGAGTTCTATCAGTGAAGATCAAGACCAGCAGTCACCCTGCAGAAACTTCCTTCTAAGGTAGGAGTAACCAATAATGTTTTTTATTAGACTTAAGACCCACTTCACAAAGTGGAACTTATACCTGGGACAGTTATTGGGCCAAGAATCCAAGGTTAGGCAGGTCATGGATACTAGAGAAGAACATAGCTGAGTATTTACTGGTAATTGATACATGTCAGGAGGGAACAGACAGTTTTCTTTAAGGTTGGGACCCTTTGTAGGTCTAACAGGCTCCTGAGGTCAACAGCTGTATATCTAAGAGTACATAGACAGCGCTAATGGGACTCAGTGTGTCTAAACATGAAATGAGAGCACAAAGTTGGGTGGGTATGGAATGGTTGTAGATATGGTAAGAGACAGAGAGATCAAAATGTTCAAAATACAATATACAAATTCTCAAAGAATTAATAAAGATATTTTTAAAAATTATCATTCTTCAGAAAAATAATTTTGACTATGGTTATATAAATACATTTTAAAAGATGATTTATAGAGCATAGCAAAGTGAGTTCTATTCAAGTTTTCTAAAAACAGAGTACACATTGATTTCAACAGCTGAACAGAAGAAATTCCTGAAATTCTAACATTAAAACCTGACAAAAACAAGCAAACAAGAGAGAAAGAAAGACAAACAAACTAAAAACTTAACCAACAGAAGTAGATGGAAGTATATGAGGTTAAAGTTTTTAAATTTATTTATTGTTTGACATTGTCATACATGTATTTTATTTTCTTTCTTCATTCATCATTCACTCCACTTCCTGGAAACAAGATCCCTCCCACTTCCCTGTCTTTTTGTTTTGTTTATGTTATTACTCCAATGACCCACACAGTTTAACCAGATCCATTTGTGTGGGCATAGGTGAGAAGTTATCTTCTGGAACATGAGTAATTCACTAGTAGCTTATTCACTAGACAATAACTTTCTCTCACACAGCAGCTCTGGCCTGCCATTAAATCCTTTGAATAGTGGCTATGAGTTCCTCCAAATTAGATTCTCAGTCTTGTGTAGGCCCTATCTGGAATTATGACAGATCAAACAATTTTTAGAATTGAGCCAGATTACAGATTCAGAACTTCTCAAACAAGAATAGCTAAACACCCATAAGTAAAGACCTTGCTATAATGTTAAGAACCTACAACTCTAGAGAAGCTAGCTAACAAGGAGGACCCAAAGAGGGACACATGGATCGCACTGGGAGGGGGAAATAGATGAGATCTCCATGAGTAAACTGTGGATGAGGGGTGGACCATGGAGGGTAGGGGATGGGGGATGAGAACATAAGGGAGCTCAATGTTCTAGCTGGAACAGAGATGGAGTGGAAGAGAAATGAAAGAGATACCATGATAGAGGAAAACATCATGGGGATAGGGAGAAACAGTGTGCTAGGGAAGTTCCCAGGAATCCACAAGGATGACCCCAGCTTAGACTACTAGCAACAGTGGAGAGAGTGCCTGAACTGGTTTACCCTAGTAATCAGATGGGTGAATACCCTGTCATCATAGAGCATTTCTCCAGTAACTGACTGAAGCAGATTCAGAGATCCACAGTCAAACACCAGGCCAAGCTCCAGGAGTCCAGGCAAAGAGAGAGAAGAGAAAGAAGAGCAAAGGGCATCAAGATCATGATGGGGAAACCTACAGAGATAACCAAACCAAAATAGTGGGAACTCATGAATTTAGATCAATAGCTGTGGAGCTTGCGTGGGACTGGACTAGGCCCTCTGCATAGCAAGACAGTTGTATAGCATGATCTGCTGAAGGGGACCCCTGGCAGTAGGATCAGAATCTACTCCTGATGCATAAGCAGGTCTTTTGAAGCCCACTTCTATGATGGGGCACCTCACACAGCCTTGAGGCAGGGTAGGGGCTTGGACTTGCCTCTATTAAATGTACCTCCCCATGGGAGGCCTTACCTACTTGTAAGAGGGAGTGGGGCATGGGCTGGGAGGGGGAGGCTGGAGGGGCAGGAGGAGGGAAGAGGAGGATCTTTGGTAGGTAAAATGAATAAATAAGTTTTCTCAATTAAAAAAATAAAATATATTTTAAAAAAAGAATTTTTACTATCAGACTTTGCCCCATCTTTCTGCAAAAGGCCTTAAGGCCTTTTACTAGGGTAACTAACTGTACATTTGAGAAAATGAAATAATCAGACCATTCTGGGCCTGCTAAATGCTGTCTTAGAATTTTCATTCATTTTGGGATAACCATAAAGGCAATGTGGCCTTCCAGTTAAAGCAGATGCTTGTAGAGGTCAGGTGATCACTAGAGATTTAGCCAAATTTCAACTTATATTGAGTCAGATATGGTCCTTAAACTTATTCTAAACCTATCCTGTGATTATTTCCCAAGACCTAGAAAGCATAATTTGGATAGACGTACTTAGAAGTTAAGAGAACCCCTGTATTAGTTCTTTGACCTATGGAGTGAGAGCTTTGAAAAGGCCAAATGGAAGACTTTGGGATCACCTCTAACAGAGGATCATTGAACCAAAAGTAATATTGCATCCATGGAAGAATTACAGAGATTCGTGACACCCTCAATGACTTAATCATTTCAAGTGGCACCAGAAGGCACAAGAATAATTTCACTGAACTGCAAAATAAGACTTCTTCTGAGCCACATTGGGCTCCTAGCATTCTTGAGTCAACAGGCTAAAGACGCTAGGAGGAATGATTGTTCAGACTATCAGGGGAAATAGGAATGCTTCTTCACAGATGAAGTCAGGAAGAGTAGGTCAGTTGCCTCTTATTGATATCATGCATTGTGGATAAGGCCAAGGGCAAACTACAACATTCAAATTCAAGCAAAACAATAAATGGCTCAGACTCCTTGGGAATGAAGATATGGGTAACTTTTCCAGGTTACCTTGATTCCTAGACCCATTAATCCTGGCTAGCTGAGAAATAGTACCATATGTAGGATATTGATTCAAAGGACATTAAAACCAAGACCCACTGGAGTACTTTTTGAGGATTAGAAAATATAGATTGCATAGTAAAGAAGGTAGTGGCAAATACAAGCTAAGACCTCATCAACAGTTACAGAACTGAAAATTGCCATGAGCATTTCAATTATATGCTGTTAAGAATATGCTTGAGAATATATGCACATATATTAAACAGATATTTATATTTTCTATTTTTTATTTCTTTATTATGATAACCTCAATTGAGATATTATCAATGGTTGTGTTATAATTCTATATTTTCATACTTAAATTATCTGACATTAAATGATTAAGTATCCATCAAGGGATTTTGCTACCTATTCTGGGGGAGAAATAATGTGTTTGTGGTTTTATGTGGAATAGTTGTATTAGGATTGTGACTTTGTTTCATTTGGAAATTAGGCATGGCATACGATTTGATTGGATATCTCCACCCTTATGAGTTGGAGTTGTGGTTAGTGTTATAAGCTTGACAGGAAATCTGATTACCTAGTAGTTGTACCTCAGGTCATACTTATGGGACATTATTTTGTTTATGTTAATTGATGTGAGAAGTTTCCTCCCTACTTAATTATGAGTGGGACCATTCCATAGCACTAGCAACATAGCACTAGCAAACATGCATTCATTACTCTCTCGTTCTTGCAAAAAGAATTTTTATTAGTTCGTTGAGAATTCCATATGTTATAATCATTTACATTGCCTTAGCTCTTCCCCAGATGGACACACACTTCACTAACCACTCAAATTTTCATCATTTTAAAAGGTAATTAAGGAACATCAAAGAGTAGCTTGTGCTGCAAGGTCAACTTATCATTGGCTACACTTTTAGAGGAAACTGACTCTTCTTCTCAGCAGCTCTCTGTTGTTCATTGGCTAGAGGTGGTACTTCATGCCCAACTCCTTTCTTCATGCTTGGATTTAGTCTAGCTTGGACTTCACAGGTATTTTGCATGCTATTACAACCTCTGTGAGTTCTTATTTGTAGCTATCTTGCTGTCTCCCTCTCTCAGTTTTTATTAGTTGACTGTAGATCTTTGCTAGGAGTGGGATCCCTTGTGATTTTTGTCTTCCATGCCATCTTTACTATTGGTATTGTCATTGTTCAGGCCTTATTTAGACATCCATTTCTAGGAGACACAGTCTCACAGCAGAATTTTTCTTCCTCTGCCTCTTATCATTTTCCTACCCCCCTTTTTTTGCATTGTTTTCTGAGCCTTAGGATCAGAAGTTGTGCTGTAGATATATCTACTAGGGCTAGGCTGCCCACAGTCCATTAAACTCTGCATTGTGTGCTGTTTTGCTTTCATATAACTCTCTTTATTTGTTGTAAAGAGAAGCATTTTTGATGAAGGGTGGGAATGATACTAATCTGTATATATAAGAAAAATTTTAGAATGTAGTTGGGAATTATGTTGACCTAGAAAAGCATCAGTGATAGGCTCTCTTCTAAGATTAATGATCTTAAAATTTTGGGATTTGGCCAAGTTTCTAGTATCAAGCCAGATGACCCTCCTATTGAGTGGAATTTAAGTTCTAATAGACAGCTGTTAATTACCATATGGGTGTTGCTACTGCAGCTTTAGGGATATCTTGAATTTTGGTCATCATTGTGATTCACAGTCATTACAGCTAGGTAGGACTATAGATTGTTTCTCTCAATTGGCAGTTTGCATAATAGTTTCTGGTACTATGAAAGCTATTCCACAGGAAGGAGGTTTTCAAGTTAGTTCTAATTCAAATCAAACAACTTCTGTGTCCTAACTCTTTGGTGTCTTCTGCAATAACAACTTATCTTCAACTCTGAGAAGCAACCAAAGGCAACAGCAATAACTTACATTATTTTGGGAGTCATTTGTATTACACTGAACTACAACTCAAATATAGATTTCTCATGTTTTGTACTGGGATTTTTATAAGATAGTCTATGGCTCTTGAGGGGAACATTGTCATCCAAGAGGCATAACTTCATTTAAGGTTGTGTGTGTGTGTGTGTGTGTGTGTGTGTGTGTGTGTGTGTGTGTGTGCGCGCGCACGCACGCGCGCGCACGTTGCTGGGGAATAGTATTTTAAGGTGTGTTACTTTTATTTATGTTCCATTTGTTTAATTCTGTGAAGATGTGTGTCACTGTGACTGTTTAAAACATCTGAAGGTCTAAGAAAACGCTAAACAGCAATAGTGAGGCGGGAGAAAGGATAGGTGGGGCTGGCAGGCAGAGAAAATATATAGAAGGAGAAATCTAGGAGGAGAAAAGAAAGAGTAGAGACAAAGAGAAGGACTCCAGGGGCCAGCCACCCAGCTACACAACAACAGAATAAGAGTAAGATTTACAGAAGTAAGAAAAAACAGGAAAAGCCCAGAGGTAAAAGACAGATAGGATAATATAAGTTAAGGAAAGTTGGCAAGAAACAAGCCAAACTAAGACCAAGCATTTATAATAAAGAATAAGCTCTGTGTGTTTGACTTATTTGGGAGCTAGGTGGTGGGGCCCCCAAAAGAGAAAAAACTAACCAACAACGTGTGTGTGTGTGTGTGTGTGTGTGTGTGTGTGTGTGTGTGTGTGTGTTTTTCTATTCGTTGTGTATAATTTTAGGAAAATATGATTTTTGAGACTTCAAAAATCATTGGTGTTATTTGTCCCTCCTCATGATTTCTTCTATATTAACCCTCCTCCACAATCTCCAATCAGTTCACTCCTCACTAATTTTCTCATTTCCACTTTAATAACATCTGTACACTGTTAGTATCCTCTCAATATCCACTTCCTCTTTTCCCTTTATGTTTCCCTGGTTTCTGTTGTGATTTCATGGTATGTACTTGCATCCAAAGATTTGGAGCTAGCAACCACAAATGAAAGAGAAGATATGTTGTTTGTCTTCTGGGCTTAAGTTACCGGACTCAATCTTTTCCAGATTCATCAACCTACCTGCAAATTTTATTATTACATTTTTCATTATAGTTGAATGGTATTACTTTGGGTTATGTACCACATTTTCATTATGTATTTATCTAGTGAGGCACATTTATGCCTTTTCTCTTTCCTAGCTATTGTGAATAGAGGAACACTGAACACTGATGAGCAAGGATATGTG